>JASANC010002279.1:0-97788 GCA_030248135.1 Theristus sp. LFF4_11 | reverse complement strand
ACAATGTCAAAAAAATGTCTTTTTGGTTGATTGACTGCGACGACGTCGTCGTCTATGGTTTTTGGTTTAGTTTTTGCCTTTAGGCATGAAAAACGTGCCGCCGCTGGCCGCTACTGTGTGTCCGAAGCACAGAGACGAAGAACGCAGCAGGTGACAGTATTTATTGACAATCTGAACAATCTTTAAACAACAATGAATGGACATGGCGCACTCAATGAATCAATTGTTAAAAGCGGGATGAAAACCGTCGAAATCGTTGGAAACAAGTTTTGTTATTTTATTTTTTTGTTTTAAATTTGTTTTCATGAACACACAGCATCTGCCAGCGGTACGTTTGAAAGCAAAAATTCTCGACGACGTCGATCGCCGTCAATCAACCAAAAAAAACTTCAGTTTACTAATTTTTTACCAATTCAAACGTTTGGAATTTTGTAGTTTTTGATTTAGATTTTTTTCGGCATGAAAAACAATGAAAACAAACCGCTGAACAACAAAAAACATGATATTTTCTGAATCCCGTTCCCAGGGGTGCGGAGCGTGAGGAGCCGACCAATCAGCGAGTTGCATATATTAGCGTGATAGACTGTAGTTGATGATGATACGTGGATTAAAATCTATTGCCAAAGGTATGTTGTAAAAATATCAAAATATACAGGCAATAAAGAACTGTACAATAAACAGGTAGTTGAATAATAGAAAAAGTATCAAAACAGTATTTTTGTAAACTGTTTGATAAAAAAATAACAAGAAATATAACTTCAACAAAAAGTAAAAGAAGTGACCCGTGAACAGTGAACCGGGTAAGGGGTGGGTGAAGAAACAAAAACGTCACATTACGTACCCGGAAATTCTAACAATCAATTAATCAAAACAGTAAGCCAAACAAAATACCGCAAAATCGCAGTCACATGAGAAATTACGGGTTGATGTTTATTTCGTGGCCCAAAATATGAAAAATATGACGTAACATACTTTCTAATAAGAATGAGCAATTAATGGCCAAATATACCGCGCGGAATGAACCATTTATGATCTAGCATGTTTGTAATATTTTTCAAAACAAAAAGTGATGTAGCAGAGATAATAAAATAGCAAAATTACCTCTCAAAAAACAACACCGATTAAGGTGTTGTTTCAGCAACAAAATTACGGATCAACCGGAACAATTACTAGAAGTATGTATGACAACATTATTTCAAACAATTCAGAAAATAAGAGAATAAAATTACTGTGTCTACTTTGGATGCAAAGCAAAGCAAGTATAAAGTTCTCTCCGAATACTTTTTGGTTGCTTCTCATGCATGCACACAATTGTACTAATCCTCTACTAGATATTTTCGACTATCTATAACTTGAAAACTATTCTTTTTATTTCTTTACTAAATACTTTCCTAACAATCTATCTTAGTTTACCATATAACACAAAATCCTTGAGGCAAAGCAGAAAAACATAAACATAAAAACAAACACAAATAAAAAAATTGAAACAAAGAAAAATCTCCGAAAACAACCTTGTGCCACTGACCACAAAGAATTTGCACTTCACCAACAATCTTGGATTCAATAACACCAACAAAAATCTTTCAGAACAGTTACTCGTATGCACATTGAACGACTTCTACCGACCGACCGACGAAAACAAACAGACAACCAACTGTAATAACCGTACTTTTCCAAATCATTCACAAAAACCGCAATATTTTTTTGCACTGAAATTTGTAGCGAACAGATTTTCTGAGCGGCTTCAGCGAGTAAAAAACATTAAAAAGCGGACAACAACAATAACTTGTTAGGTGCTCAAAAACAAAAGTTGGACAGCACGGATCGGTTTTTACCAATTTTGCTCGTTTCCGATCGACCGCAGTTTACACTATTGCGCCTCCGATCAGCACTGAGAAGACCGCTGTCTCAACAACAGCTGTGGTTTCTTCGTCGAAGGACATCGCCTGCATCCGTTCGAGTCCGGGCGTCGTGTGACCAATTCGAGTACAACTTCCTTGATGGAAAGTGCCCCTACACAGCGGTCCGTCTCCGGCGCCCTGACGAACAAACACCGCTGATCGCAGTTCACCAACTGTTCCACGACCGACAGCAGATTGTCGTCGCAACGGCAGACCATGGCCATTGGCAGACGCTGATCGTCACGATTCGCCAACACAAACGACACTTCTCGCGAGAGGACATCTTGAAACAGCGCCCGTTGGTCGTTTGCACTAAGATTGCTGGTGGATCTCGCCGAGTTGTTGATGCGATGCTGCTGCGGGCTTGCGCGGCCACTTGCCGCTTTCGCCGTTTTGACGTCGTCCGTGGTGTCTTCCGAAATGCCTTTCGTCTCGCGTTCAAAGCGGTTTTTACTGCTTTCGTTGGCCCCATCCGTTTCTTTCTCAGCCACCGTCGTCGACAGTTGCTTCTGGAGCATTTCCTCGCCGCTATTGCGGCTTTCTCGTTGGCCAGGTGCATCAGTGTTGAAGCGATGTCGTGTTTGGTGATCACGTCCACTTTGCGGCTATCAACGTCGGCGACAACTGGCAGCGCAGTCACGTGGTTGGCGAGCATCACACATAGCGCTTGAACACGCTCGTGGTTTGGGTTACCTGTGACGAAAGTGCGTCTAATGGTTGCTTCTGTAATATTCAAGCTTATTGTGACTCGAGTGCCTGAATGTTTTGTAGTTTTGTGTAAACCTGAATGAAAAAGGTTGGTAGTGCAGGATGCACCTTTTTCTGCGTGTACTCATAAACTTTTTCCCTGCACTGCATCTTGAAAAAATACAGTCAGTCAGTTTCGGTCATTTCTTCAAAGAAGCAGTGCAGGATGCAATCTTTTTTTTCTGCATTTTATTTTTCTCTAATGCAGTAAAGTAAATGCAGTAAAAATTTACTGACCATATGGACGCCACTCCAAGTTGCCAACACGTGACGTCTGAAGCGGTGTCATCAACCGATCCGGTCGGGTGGCGGTGCTTTATCTGCAAGAAGCAGTTGACCACAGTACCGGACAAGGCATTTTTGGTAGGGTACATAACTCCCCGGTGGGGTACCAAAAATTACTGGTCAGTGGGGCAACGTGGGACCCCCTGGTCGCCTGCTAGGGTCGTCGCCTGCACCCGGATGCTAAACGGTTCTAGGGGGTGCCACTCCGCATTTCCTTTTTTGAACAACAAATGACGATTATGGAGACCATTTCGGAGGAGGTACCCACGGAAGGGCGTGCCGAGTCGTGAAGAGGGGGGAGGGGATACCCACAAGGGGTTCCAGGTTTACAGGATTCCCTACCACCGGGCGTAACTTCGTGCTGAGAAAAAGTCCACCCACATATCCATCCATTTTATTTTCGCGAAAAGCAGGAAATTCCGATAAAACTTATGAACAGCATGAAAAACGGAGACCAAGTGTTGCTATTCACAAATATGAAACGGATGCTTCGCGTAAAATAGCTAGTTATACAAGTTATCATACCTGCTTGTGAATTGTTCTCAGAATTCGTTTCCAGCCCAGCCAGGCCAGCAAGCCGTCGCACGTTAGTGGTGCCTCAAAGATCGGCACACGGTGGACATGGTTCTGGACCATCAGCTCGATTAGATCCGTTAAGCTACAATTGAATTTTTTAGGACCAAAATAGAAACGAAGAAAAGAAACTGTGAAAAAAATAGTCGTGGAGTTTATGTGATTGTTATGGACTGACCGAAAGCTTTCAAATAAATTTAATCGTTAATCGTTAAAAACAAATTGCCGCTATTCTTTTTCCTTCACTCCAATGCAACACACTTGCGCGCAAATTCCCTGAACCTTCAGGAAATGCGTGTTGCAAACCCGAACGATGCGTGTTGCAAAAATCAAAACAGCAAGCGCAGCCGCTGACGATTATCGGCCGACGCGCAGACGATCGAGTCCGGCTGCAGTCTGCTTGCGACCGTTTTCTTCTCAACGAGCAACCACTCCAGGCTCTTCTGTGCCCATCGGAACTGCGAATCGCCACAAACGAGCAGATAGAGGAAGTCGGTCAACGTGACCGTGCCGACGTGGCACTGTTTCTCGGTGTCCCACACGGTCGCCCGCGGCTCGCTCACGTCCGAGTCCATGATCACCGTGAACGCCTTGCTGATCTGAGTTGATCGGCGCAACATTTGCAACTGAATGTTGGTCTAAATTTCAAGTTAGTCTGAAAATTTGTTGTCAACTGTGCCTTTGTATTAAGTGAGCGTGGTGTGCGTTATGTTCGAATAAAAAAACGGAATTTAGCATGAATTGGTAAAAATTTCGAAAAACTAACAGCGACACGCTTGTCGAGCGCGACCACGAGTCCGTGCTGCGTCATCGTGTCGTAGCACGTCGTGGCGCGCAAATATTGCAGATAGACATTCTGCTGGCAATCTGAATGAAAGTTGTTATGCCGCTGAAAACCACAAAACGAGACAAGAAAATCGTCGAAAAATCTCGTAATGTTTGTTTGCAAACAAAAACACGCACCGAAGGCGCCAAGGAATCTGAACGAGAGCGGGCCGGAGCTGTTGCGGATGAGCACAAAGTCGCGTATGCCGCAGGTGTGCTTGTCCGCAGGGCTGCTGCCGCGTGCGTGTGGCGTCCCGCAGCTCACGGGCGCACTGGCCGCTGAGCCGTAGATCGTCTCCGTGTCGACGTCGTCCAAGTCGACTTTGTCGTCGGCCTTGTTGTTGTTCTGGTCATCGCCGTCGTCATCATGACACTCCTCCATCATCTCGTCAAAGTGCATCTCGGCGAGGACTTGGATCGACTGGAGGTCACCCGCCGACGGCATGCGTTCGTCCAGCAGCTCACAGGTGTAGCCGTTCGGGCCTGAGCAAGAAAACTGCTGATGGTTCAATAATTGTTTCATTGAATGAACCGAGAAAAGCAATTTAGGTCAAAAGATGCCTGCATACTGTCATCGCATACCATTGAGATTGCCAGTTGGCGTTGACTCCAGGTCACCGCTGCCACCGTTGCTGCTTCCATAGCCGCTTGATATTGACGTGGATCTGCAATTGCAGTCTGCATTCTCCAACCGAATCTTACCAAAATCATATTCAAGTTTCTATTGGCGAATCACATTGGTTACAAACCAAAATGGACCGCATAGAAAAACCGAAGTATGATTGCCGAAGAGACATCACCCATCGGTAAGCACCTGGTCCTGGTGACATCGGTGATCAAGCCTCTGATGCTGTCAATGAGGCTGTTCTTGCGTCGTCTCGCGTTGCCTGCGGAGTGCGGCGACTGCTGCGACGTCGGCTGGCATTCCTGCTGCGCGGAGATGGACAACGTTGGTGGCTGCTCGTTGGTGCAGATTGACGTGTGACGACTCCGGTAGTAGACGTTACGCGGTGGCGATGTGGACGACAACATCAGTGGTTGATTCCCCGGTGAATTAGGGAAAAACTTGCGTGTGGCTGCAATTCTTGGCGATGCCACAATGACGTGGATCTATAGCTCTCTGCTCGTCACCATTGGATCCGGTTCCACCCACTGAATAATGTCATCTATCGGCTGTTCCTGAAACGAAGTTACGAAATAACAATGGCAAGTTCGAAAAAACAGTTATTCACAAAAACCACATTGAAATATTACCGGTTTTGCGCATTTGCATGTGATTACACACGACTTTGAAAATGGCAAAATCAAAGCTTTTTATCAAACAACAAGAATATTTCGGCTTATTTATCATGTGAAGAAAAGAAGAGCAAACCTATGTGCACAGCTGTTTGCTGCCTTATCCAGCTAATACGATGTGCCCAACAGAATAACATTTCTATCCCACCAAAAAACGAACACTGTTGACCAGTCAACAACAGAGCGCGCAGCCAAAAACACAGCTCGTGGCAACAGATTTTCTCGGGACATCTGTCTTTTACCGATGGACGGACGACAAACGCGCTTGAGAAAAATAAAGTTTTTATGCCAAATGACAATTTGTGTTCTGGGTGTGACTTCAGCGCACACACATTACCAGTTTACTCAGGATTTGGAACATAAAAAGGCGCATTTGTCCAGTCACCACCATAAGAAAATATTATTCACGAGGCAGTGCGGGTTTTTTTCGGCACATCGGCATCTCGCAATGTTTGTTCAACAAACAAGCAGCATTCAACGTTTGACCTGGCAATTTGCGCTCACCAGCGCACACGAGTGGCTCAGACTGTTGGTGATGCGATGTCCGTGTCCAACACGACTGAACAAACATAAAAGCGCAAGCAACAGCCATCAATCAAATTTTCTCTGTATACGAAATCTGACATAAATCCCATTTTACAAATTCACAGGTCTATTCGAACATCAAAAAACAAAACAAAAATTGATTCCAGTTCTTTTTAGTGCTCCAGTTCGATCTTGAAAACTGGATGACACATTGTTATAACGCACTGAATAAATAGAAATACAAACAGATCAAAAACAAAATAGCAAAACTTATTTCAGAAACTCTCTTTCTTGTCTGAAACAGCCTGAATCGAAAGAAATACAATTTTCAAGATGTTTACGGGGGTTAAACGACCTAGCCATGTATCAAACTGGAATGCTGGAGGAGGGACTAGAGCTAACAAAGAGACTGAAATAAAGCGCAGAAAGAAGCTTACATACGGTACGGCCGGTTAAACATGGCAGCTTTTTTCAGAGTGCAAGTAGCGCGCGAAATTTGAATGGAAAAAAACAAGCCATTCAGAAATCCAGGTGTGTGTCAAATTTGACGGTTCATCGTGCTATTCTGTACATTCTTTGTCCCTAGCACACACGGTTGAGAAAATTAAAAAAAAAATTCTTAAAAAACACAGCTACTGGTTTGCACAATTTTCTCGCCTTGATTGAGAAGACAAGGAGTGCCATATTTATTCAACCACACTGTTCAATATAGATGGGCATACCTCTCTTGCTGTGGTGCAAGTCAAAAACAAAGCAAAAACAAGCCGCTGAAACAGCAGGACAAATACACAGCGCAGAATACAACACCAGCGACAAAAACGCAACGTGCGCACAGTGGAACGCATGGCTAGTTGCCAGCGTGGAATTAGTGTGCTGTGTGCTGGCCCGGATTGTACGCAGCACCGGTGGGTGGACGAATCTGGTCAAGTCGTTTGCGGGGGTAACATTGAAAACGTCACTCTTTTCGCAAAAATAGGCACCGAACAGGCAAAAACGTTCGTGTAACTGAAGTATGTTGTATTGTCATCTGATTATTTTTATTTTGTTCAGTCAGTATTCACCGGCAACCCACATGAAAAAGGACACGAGGCACATTGTGAAAACTGGCAAATGTGTATGCTCACTGCTCACCTAACACAGAATGTGTGCGTGTGCGTGCTGCGGTTGGTGCTGTGGAAATTCGATATTCTCAACTCCAGAAGAACACATTCAACATGCCAGTTCGAACATTCATGCCACAAGTGCTGTTGCCTACGCATCTGCATGTGATTGTTATTTGCAGTGATAGAGGTTTGTTTGTATCGGTGCACCGTACGTAATCCGTGAAAAAACCTTCTGGTTGCGAGTTTCTGATGTCGATATGTGGTTAATTGAACTGTTCTGTCTCTCAACGACGCACAATCAATTATCAGCATGTCCTGGAGTTTACATTTTACATTTTCATAAAAGATTAGCATACAGTTGCACTTTAATTAAGCGACCTCGTGGTTCATTAAATTATGGTCATTTCGAGTTTATTGTTGCTGCTAGCAACGTGCAGACAGCTGATGATTGTTTCATATCGAGAGATAACAGACAGCTTGATGTAAATATCTATCAATAAATCTATATTCTCCAGAGAGATGGTAAACAGAAGAAACTTTCAAAGAAAAACAGAACGCAGACTTTATATTAAACAGACTTATTTTCATTAAACTGACTAACAAACGTCTGCTTTGTCGCTGCGCTTCAACTGAATGCCGTTTCTGTAATTCAACATCGTGGTTTCTGTAATTACTAATTACTTCGCTTTACTGGTTGAAAATGAAAGGTCATACGGATAGACATGTCACTTGATAACCCATGTTGGTTTGCTAATTTGACCACACGGTGTGGCAGAGAGGAACATAGTTTGCAGAAAAACATGAAGAAAGTTCCGCATAACACAAAAAAAATTAATCCGCAAAAAGCTTTAGGGCGTATCTCAAAATCAAAAGTATTATCAAAAACTTATCTCCTGTCCTGTCATGATATGGTGCAAATCAGCGCGAAACGCCTTCATGCTGCAATATGTGCACATAAATTACGCTGGAAAATGGCAACAACATCCAGATATGTGAGCGACACAAAAACAAAAGCTGCTTGCTATGCGCTGTGCATTGCGCGCTCTGGGCACCAAACCAAGCATCGCGAATCACATCATATGATCACGGAAACAGCCAGTGGGTGTGTTGAAGATGGTCGCCGATGTGGTTTATTCAGTTTTTTTATATTTGTCTCCAGCGCAATTTCAAGGACAAAGAAAAATAAGGAAAAGCACGAAACGCATATTATATCATATAAGATATGTAATATGACTGTCAGTGTGTATATTGTTTTGTGACACACGATGGTTTTTGAAAATTAGATTCAAAATATGCATACGCGGACAAAATTAGCCCGCGTGGCGCGTACACAGCTCATCAGCATCGGAAACCTTGGCAAGTGTGGCAGCGGATGGAACGGAACAACAAGAACACAGAACACAACGGGGTAGCAAAAGGAAAAAAGACAGCAACCGGTTTTCTGAAAATCTTTTTTTGCAAAACAGCCGTATTATGAGCAACGTTAGCGCACAGCTGCCAGCGCCAGCGTCCAGGACACACACGGTCGGACATGCAAGCAGTCGTAAAACTGCCTATACATTTTTGTGTTGTATATTTTCAACGAAAGTGTTTTATTGCGTTTATTCTGTTGTTTTCGAACTTTGGCGTACTGCCAAGCCTGTTTCTGGGCGCCACACGCTGTTTTTTGATACTGGTAATTGAGTCCACAACATAGTGCGCTAATGTGCTCTGTGATATGCAGTACTTTGATAATGAAAAGTAAAAGCTGTAATTGGCTTGTTTTTGTGGTTATGGTTGGTAAAGTTGGTCAAGATTTATGATACACTTACATACTTGTTGCTGATTGCGTTAGAAGTACCGTCCGTGCCGTACCGTCGTGCTACGTTACTGCGATTGGACCGAGGAACACAATTAGCGTCACGCGTTGATATTAATTACATCAACGCCAATTTTTCGCAGAAACTTGTGACGGTTGTCACACTTACGTATTTCTTTCGCAACATTCTAATTAAAAGACTGATTCTATTTTTAAACAATTGCCTGGCAGGCAAAGATACAAAAAGAAACCTCATGATTCAGACACTGTGAAAGTTCAGTTCACATTATATTGCCATGCAAAAGTCACGCATGAAAAATGTTAGATAAATGCTTTTTTCTTTACGTGAATTTTTGACAACTACTGCAAAGCCCAACAGAAGTTCCGCCCGCAGTAATGCGGAAAAACTTTGAAAAGGTTTCGCAAAAAGTTTTGGTGCATAAAACTTTGCCGAATACATGTAAAATGATGAAGCTAACATTGAAAACACACAGATTACGATGTTATTCGTTTCGTTCACTATCAGAAAACGCGATAAGTTCCTTTCTGAAAAAACATTTCACAAGACAGCTTTGTACAAGGCTGTCATGTTTTTATTTTATTTTATCGTCTAAATTGTTTTATCACGAGAAACACGTGATGCTAAAAGTTTCAAAGTTACTAAAAAAAAGCGTTCATAGTTTGCCGCCTATGGTTATCCATGGTTAGTTTTCGTTGATTTGTTCTGCAAATCTTGCATAAATTTGCCAGTTACATTTTTACATCTGCTCACTAAAAAATACCGGAGACAAAACCAATTCAATGTGACAGATGCTCGCTCAATAAGTGAAGGCAAAATTATTTAAACCGATTAAACGTTTTGGTTTTTTTTCAGAAAACTGAAACCCAACCATCATTGCTGTGTGTTGTGCATGAAACGTGACAATTTGAAATTTTGCAGCAACCTGTATGTATAATCAGCAGAAAAAACGTGACATGTAAATGTGCAACACAGCAGAATGGAAAAAGGTTTTATCAACATATTTTTTTCAAGACAACAATAAATATAGGAAACGAATAGTCATCAAAAACACTGGAACTTATCAGAAAAAAAACCGAGAAACAGAAAAAGAAATAGCGCACTGCCAGCATTTTCAACGCCAAAACTCAACAAACAATCATAAGATCCGAGACAACTACCCCCCCCCCCCCCCCCCCCCCCCCCCCCCCCCCCCCCCCCCCCCCCCCATACCCCCTCTCCCTCCCCCCCCCGCCAAACCCCCTATTATTAAAAAAATATATAAGTATGTCTTGTTCCCCCCCTTTTTTATTTTTCACCACCCCCACCCTACCATTTTTTATAAATTAACCCCCCCCCACCAACCCCCCCCCCCCAAAAACCCCCCCCACCCAAAACCCCCATTTCCCCCCGGTTTATTGGGGGTAATACGGTAGTAACCATATTAACACACAACCGTAAAGCAACATAATATAATACTATAATAGCGCTGTCAAAAGAAAATTGTTCTGAAGAAATACCCAATGTGCTAAGGCGGTAAACAAGCTGAACATGTACTGAAACGAAAACAAGTTCACTTAAGTATACGCAACTAAGCAACAGGCTTTTAAGAAAACTCTCAGCTTTCAAACGTGCCGTCGTAATTATTGCAGTAGGATAGGATTGGGCTGAGATTATACCAGAGCTTACACTGTACGTACGTACGCCTACTTCATTTCAAGCAACTGTCTGATCGAAAATTAAAAAATCTATGGTCAAATCAAAGATCAACGAGCAAAGTCCACATACAAGGTTCTGCAATTGGTTTGAAGAGCTAGTTAATGGACTAGACAGCAATAAAACACTATAAAATCACAATACAAATGATTTTACGGTGATGGAAACTGCTTGGCTCTTAACTGCTTGGCTTGGTTAACTCTTGGCTGTTGCCAATTTTTGTCTCGAAGTAGCGCGGCGTTGTCCATCAACAGCGTCAAACAGTCTGTTTACCTCTGAAGTACCTATTTAAGAAACTGGAACTTGGCAAGGTTTGATCAGTGGTCCAGTTTTATATATCACGGTAATTCTTAAAGGCGGGGGTCAAAATTGTTAAAAAAAACCAAGCTACACAATACAAATTACACCTCAAAGCAGCCACTCATTACTCAAATACGCTATACTAAGATACAGTGGAAATTTTTTAATGAAAAAGCGCTCGAAAATGCGACACGCGACACCCACCCCTAAAACCTGACACTGGACCATCCACACCCCCCTCGAAATTTGCTTGACACCCCCCCTCCCAGTGACACCCCCAAAAATTTTCTCGGACTATCCAAAAATCATGAACTTTTGCTCAAAAATCATGATTTTGGTCTCTGAAGTCCATAATATATGCTGAATATACAGGGTGTCCCAGCTAGATGTACAACATTTGTTTTTTTAAGTATGCGCGCGTGCGTTGACCTATGTTGATAATTTTTTCAACGTTTGTGAAAAAGACTTCGGGAATTTGTTTGGCACTAGAATTTTTATGTTTCAGCAAACATGGCACAAGTTATGGCAGTTTTAAAAAAAAACCTCACTTTCACAAAAAATGAACGAGCAGAGAGCAGAAAAAACAAATCAAACACTCACATACTCAAAATATCAACCGTCTAATTGTGCTCAATGTGCTGGCCCTCTCTTTCAATCAGTTTGTCATTTGTCTGTCGAAGTCCAAAACACCTGACAGGCGCTCTTCGTCACTGATTTCGCCCACAGTTTCACCGATGGCCACAATCAGCTCATCGATGGATGCTGGGTGGGTCTCATAAACACGGTGCTTTACAGCCCCCAGAGCCAATACTAGTGGCACGCTGTGATGTCAGGCGAGCGTGCAGGCCAGGCAATTGGCCCACCGCGGCGTACCCAGCGCTGGTCAAACTGAGTGTCCAGCCAGTCGCGCACCGGTGCGGGCGGCAATTGAAAAATTGTATATTTTTTCCAAATGCTTATAAGTCAGGTTATATTAAACATATCGGAACGTTGTTACTGTCAAACAAATTCCCGAAGTCTTTACTACAAACGATGAAAAAATTATAAAAATTGGGCAATGCACGCACGCGTATTTACAAAAACAAATGTTGTACATCTAGCTGGGACACCCTGTATGATAACTTGACATTCTTCATTGTAATTTCAAAGATTTTGCAGCAAAATTTAGCGTTTTTCTTTAAAATTTAAGCGAAAAAATATCATGGGTGAGGTGGGGTGTGCAAAAGGTTCAAAAAATTTTTTTTAAACTTCAAATTTTTTTAAATTGGGATTTTTTATTAATTTTTTTATATAATTAAAAAACAACGAATTTTGACCATCAAAATTGTACTTTCATCAGAAAATGCGTTTAAGACATTTTCCACAGAAAGTGACATTATGCTTTTTTGACCAGAGTTTTGTGTGGACTTTGTTTTTGGCAGATTTTTTTGACAATTTCTACTTTCAGGTCAAAGATAGACTAGTAAAGTCCAGAAACCGATAGAAGCTTCTGCAGTTGGTTTTACGAGCTCCTTAACGGACTGAACAGCAGTAAAGTACCTTGTTTTTACCCTTCAAATTGGAGGAAACCTACTTGTCAACTTTTGATTGTTGCCGATTTGTCGTCTTGAAGAAGCGCGGCGTTGCCCAACAACAACAACCTGAACCGGTGCGTTTTCTATCTGAAGTGATCAAGAAAGTACTGTGGAACACAGAAAAATCATTTGGAACGAGAACCACGATCTGGGTTTGGATCCACATGCTGAAAAGGTAGGTCCAAATTGGCGTCGGATGATACCTTTCATAAAAGTTTTTGCCAATTTTAAGGACCAAAACAGTTTTATTTTATTCTTAAAGTGCCATATTCGAATTCACCGCGTCAGCGCGGTTCGAATGCACCTATTTTTGTCGACCATCGAATTTTCCTCCGACATTTTGAAATTTTTTTAAATTAATAAATTTAAAAAAATGTTTTTTTTTAATATTTTTGAGATTTTCATTTTTTTCATAGTTGTTTTACGGTTTTAGGGGGCATAGTTGTTCTAGGAGAGGGGCCTGGGGGGGGTGCCGACTAGGGTTGTTAAAAAAAACAAAAATCATCATTTTTGTTTTTTTATTATTTTTTTTTAATTTCAAAAATCAAAGTTGCGTAATGCATCATAGTTGTTCTAGGGGGGGCCTGGGGGGGGGCCGGCCTAGGGTTAGGGGGAAAAAAATCCGGATTTTTTTTTAATTAAAAAAAATTTTTTTTTTAAAAATAATTTTTTTTTACAAGTTAGGTTTGTTCGAAGCGTCTCGTCGAGCTGAGTTCATCTAGACTATTTTCAGAACGATCCGGAAAACTATAAGAGCGAAAATCGTGTTTTATTGAAATTATGTCCATTTCATAGAGGGAAAGTTGCATTTTCAACAGTAAAACAGGACAATTTTCGACGTGTACTTGAATATTGAACCGTTCTTAGTTGTTCCTTTTTAGAAAATTACCAAAATTTGACTGTGTTCAAAAATTCCTGTTTGCTGTAGCTAAGTCGGCAACCCCTGTCGACCCGGTCGCCCCCCCCCAAGACACTTACTTTCAGGTTCAACCAGCTATGCTATCTGCCACATGGCGAGAGCCCACTCTTCAAATCATCGTATCGAAAACACGTACCATGATTTCGCGATCACGTTGCGGGCAACTGACAGACGCAAGTTTAACACGTTAGTTTAGCTCAGCACGCAAGTTTTAACATGTGGCCATGTTATCGGGTATCTGAAAAACGGTCGTGTGATGTGGTATTAACCAACATCCCCGCTCCAATTGTTTAACAATATACCGCACAACTCCATTGTAGACCTATAACGTACGCCAATCAACAAGATATCATGTTCATCTCATGGCCTACCGACTGAAAAAACATGTTCTAAGTTGCAAGAAAACGATTTCTGAAACGATATTTCAATTCAGTTAAGTCATTTCAACGCTAAAAATTGACTCTAGAAGTCATCCAAATCGAAAAACATGGAGTACGTCGGTCAAAATGACCAAATAATGACATGTACCTAAGCACACAAAGAAGTTGGGAAGAAAATTTGGTTTGAACTTTCAAAAAATTATGCCATAAATCGAATTTTCAGAGCAAAGTAGAAAAAAAATTTTAAAATTGTTTTAAGTTTGAAAAAAAATCCAAATTTAAAAAAAAAAAACGAAAAAAAATAAAAAAATTTTTTTTCAAAGCCCCTAACCCTAGGCCGCCCCCCCCCAAAAATTTTTCGAATCTATCTCTATCAAACAGGTTTTTTCGGCTCAGCTATTATCTATCTAAAAAAATTTCTCAGCCAGCTATCTATCTGAAAATTTTTGTCTTCGAAGACATGAAATAAGTCAATTTTGGCCCAAAATTGACCATTTTTGCTCGTAATTCTTGAAAATTTCGCTATTTTTAGGCAAAATACGCGTTTATACTTGATTTTTAGTGTATTTTTAGCATTATTTTGCTGTTTTTATAGCTTTTTAGCGTTTTAGCTATCTATCTATTAAATTTAAAAATTTTGACCGCCCCCCCCAACGTCACATGGCCCCCCCCCCGCGGCCCCCCTAGGGTTAGGGGCTTTGAAAAAAAAAAATTTTATTATTTTTTTTTTCGTTTTTTTTTTTTAAAAAAATTTGGATTTTTTTTCAAATTTAAAAAAAAATTTGAAAATTTTTTCTTCTACTTTGCTCTGAAAATTCGATTTATGGCATAATTTTTTGAAAGTTCAAACCAAATTTTCTTCCCAACTTCTTTGTGTGCTTAGGTAAATGTCATTATTTGGTCATTTTGACCGACGTACTCCATGTTTTTCGATTTGGATGACTTCTAGAGTCAATTTTTAGCGTTGAAATGACTTAACTGAATTGAAATATCGTTTCAGAAATCGTTTTCTTGCAACTTAAAACATGTTTTTCAGTCGGTAGGCCATGAGATGAACATGATATCTTGTTGATTGGCGTATGTTATAGGTCTACAATGGAGTTGTGCGATATATTGTTAAACAATTTGAGCGGAGATGTTGGTTAATACCACATCACACGACCGTTTTTCAGATACCCGATAACATGGCCACATGTTAAAACTTGCGTGCTGAGCTAAACTAACGTGTTAAACTTGCGTCTGTCAGTTGCCCGCAACGTGATCGCGAAATCATGGTACGTGTTTTCGATACGATGATTTGAAGAGTGGGCTCTCGCCATGTGGCAGATAGCATAGCTGGCTGAACCTGAAAGTAAGTGTCTTGGGGGGGGGGCGACCGGGTCGACAGGGGTTGCCGACTTAGCTACAGCAAACAGGAATTTTTGAACACAGTCAAATTTTGGTAATTTTCTAAAGAGGAACCACTAAGAACGGTTCAATATTCAAGTACACGTGAAAAATTGCCCTGTTTTACTGTTGAAAATGCAACTTTCCCTCTAGGAAATGGACATAATTTCAATAAAACACGATTTTCGCTCTTTATAGTTTCTCGGATCGTTCTGAAAATAGACTAGATGAACTCAGCTCGACGAGACGCTTCGAACGAACCTAACTTGTAAAAAAAAATTTTTTTTTTAAAAAAAAAATTTTTTTTTTAAATTTAAAAAAAAAATCCGGATTTTTTTTTCCCCTAACCCTAGGGCCCCCCCCCAAAATTTTCCAGCTATCTATCTATCTAGAAAATTTGCTCCAGCTATCTATATCGGCCCCCCCAACCAGTACCGTGGGCGGGGGCGGGGGTGGGGGGGGTACACCCCCCCCCAGAACACCCCAGACCCGAGGGTGGGGGGGGGGGGGTGGGGGGGGCACCTTGCCACCCCCCCCAAAAACCGGGCACCCCCCCCCCTCGTACCCCCCCCCCCTCGAAAATTTGGCCGACACCCCCCCCCCCCCCTCCCCCATGAAATTGTGTCGGGCTGTGACCCCCCCCCCAACATTTTCTGCACACCCCAAAATTTTTTTTCGAAAATCATGATTTTTTGTCTATAAAGTCCATAATATAAGCTGAATATATGATAACTAGACCATCTTCAATGTAATTTCAAAGATTTTGCAGCAAAATTTAGCGTTTTTCCTTTCAAATATAAGCGAAAAAAATTCCAGGTCGGGTGGGGCGGTGGACCCCCCCCACAGAAAATTTTGAAAAAATGCACCCCCCCCCCATGGGACCCCCCGGGGGGGGGCCCACGTTACCATAGGTTGGACCCCCCCCCTCACTTTTTGGTCGGCACCCCCCCCCACGGTACCATACCCCCCCCTCGAAAATTTTTTTGGGCCCCCGGTACTGCCCCCAACAACCCCTCGGCTCTGGAACAGTACCGAAGGCGAAAGCAAATTTTCGAGGGGGGGGTGTCGTCACGTGGGGGGGGGGGGTGCCGAACATTTTTCAGTGGGGGGGGTGTCAGTCATGGTACAGTGACACCCCCCCCAGGCGTGGGCCATGGGGGGGGGTGCACTATTGTAGAAAATTTTCTGGGGGGTGCACACCCCCCACCCCACCCATGAGATTTTTTGGCTTAAATTTTGCAGGAAAAACGCTAAATTGTGCTGCAAAATCTTTGAAATTACCATGCAGAATGTCAAGTTATCATATATTTAGCTTATATTATGGACTTTAAAGACAAAAAATCATGATTTTTGAGCAAAAATTCATGATTTTTGGGTGGTCCGAGAAAATTTTTGGGGGGTCACTGTTGCTTAGGTCCATCTAGGGGGGGGGGTGGGGGGGGTGTCTAGCAAATTTCGAGGGGGGGGGTGGTGGATGGTCCAGTGTCAGGTTTTGGGGGGTGGGTGTCGCGTGACCCCCCCCCACCCCCCCACGCGGAGGTCTCGGCTGCTCTGTGTGGGGTGAGAACCCCCCCCCCCCCCCTCGTCTTCGGTACTGCTCTGGAACAACTAATGCATCATTATTAAAACAGCTGCATCTGCAGTAGGGTTGTTAAACAAAAATGAAAATTAAAAAAAAAAAAGTGATTAAAAAAAAACAAAAATGCCGATTTTTTTTTTTTAAAAAAAAAATTCGAAAAATTTTCCTCTAATATGCTCTGAAAACCTCAATTTTGGCAAAATTTTTCGAAAGTTCAACAAAAATTTTCTTTGATTATACCTCGTAAAACCTTTAGCAGTCGATTTTGGGCCGTTTTACCGACTGATTTTAGGCTACGACAACATCTGCGATGAAGTTTTTGAGCGTCCCAAAGCTTGGCCTACCATTTCCGATGCAGATAAGGTGACGATTCGCCTCGCAGAGCGTCCGATTGTGCTCGCTGCTCCGTTTGCAAGCGCTACGTTGTCTGGTTGCTTGCTGCTTCGTGTCGTGTCGTCGCAACACCATCAGAAGAATTGATCGAATTTCAAGGCGGTATGTTTGTCTTCACTTTAGCATTAGTTTAGCTGGGGACAATTAGTGACGTTTTGGAGGTCAAAACACAAGAAGAGGCATGGTGACGGTTTGGAAAAGGGGTAATTGAGGTCACCAAAACAAAATCTGCTAAGTTCCGTCATATGGGAGTCATTCGGGAGGCGCTTGCATATCATATGTGGTTCTTCGGACTCCCTGATTGATTTAGCACAACTTTGATTTTTGAAATTTTTTTTTTTAAAAAAAAAATTTTTTTTTTAAAAAAAAACAAAAATGACGATTTTTGTTTTTTTTAACAACCCTAATCTGCAGTTCCGGTGCTCCTCCTCCATAACACAGGAAAGAAAAAAATGCAAAAACTAAATTGATCATTTTCACCTTATCAAAAAGGCTTGGCTTAGGATTAGGATTAGGTTTAGGATTAGGAACCTACAACGACTCATTACAAGCAACCTCAGATCAAAAATCAAAAAAAAAATCACTTTTAAGAATGTATACAAATCTCAAAGTTGTGCTAAATCAACCAGGCATGGTTGTTCTAGGGGGCGAGGGGGCCGCTGCCCCCCCCAAATTTTTTTTGAATCTATCTCTATCCATAGTTGTTCTAGGGGGGGGGGCCTGGGGTAGGGTTAGGGGAAAAAAAAATCCGGATTTTTTTTTAAATTAAAAAAAAAATTTTTTTTTTAAAAAAAAAATTTTTTTTTACAAGTTAGGTTTGTTCGAAGCGTCTCGTCGAGCTGAGTTCATCTAGACTATTTTCAGAACGATCCGGAAAACTATAAGAGCGAAAATCGTGTTTTATTGAAATTATGTCCATTTCATAGAGGGAAAGTTGCATTTTCAACAGTAAAACAGGACAATTTTCGACGTGTACTTGAATATTGAACCGTTCTTAGTTGTTCCTCTTTAGAAAATTACCAAAATTTGACTGTGTTCAAAAATTCCTGTTTGCTGTAGCTAAGTCGGCAACCCCTGTCGACCCGGTCGCCCCCCCAAGACACTTACTTTCAGGTTCAACCAGCTATGCTATCTGCCACATGGCGAGAGCCCACTCTTCAAATCATCGTATCGAAAACACGTACCATGATTTCGCGATCACGTTGCGGGCAACTGACAGACGCAAGTTTAACACGTTAGTTTAGCTCAGCACGCAAGTTTTAACATGTGGCCATGTTATCGGGTATCTGAAAAACGGTCGTGTGATGTGGTATTAACCAACATCCCCGCTCCAATTGTTTAACAATATATCGCACAACTCCATTGTAGACCTATAACGTACGCCAATCAACAAGATATCATGTTCATCTCATGGCCTACCGACTGAAAAAACATGTTCTAAGTTGCAAGAAAACGATTTCTGAAACGATATTTCAATTCAGTTAAGTCATTTCAACGCTAAAAATTGACTCTAGAAGTCATCCAAATCGAAAAACATGGAGTACGTCGGTCAAACTGACCAAATAATGACATGTACCTAAGCACACAAAGAAGTTGGGAAGAAAATTTGGTTTGAACTTTCAAAAAATTATGCCATAAATCGAATTTTCAGAGCAAAGTAGAAGAAAAATTTTTCAAATTTTTTTTTAAGTTTAAAAAAAAAATCCAAATTTTTTTTTTTAAAAAAAAAACGAAAAAAAAAATAAAAAAAAAATTTTTTTTTTCAAAGCCCCTAACCCTAGCTGGGGGGGGGCGGCCCCCCCAAAAAATTTTCGAATCTATCTCTATCAGAGAAGATTTTTCGGCTCAGCTATTATCTATCTGAAAAAATTTCTCAGCCAGCTATCTATCTGAAAATTTTTGTCTTCGAAGACATAAAATGAGTCAATTTTTGACCAAAATTGACCATTTTATGCTTGTAATTCTTGAAAATTTCGCTAATTTTAGGTAAAATACGCGTTTATACTTGATTCTTAGTGTATTTTTAGCATTATTTTGCGGTTTTTATAGCTTTTTAGCGTTTCAGCTATCTGTCTATCAAATTTCAAAATTTTGACCGGTCCCCTCCCCCCCCAAAGCAGTAGCGAAAGCGGGACCTTGGGTGAGGGGGGGGGGGTGTTTGCCAAATTTTAGAGGGGGGGGGTCAGCAGGTGTGCAGGTGCCTTCTCGGTGAGGGGGGGGGGGGGTGCACGGGCAGCAAATTTTCCTGTGGGGGGGGGGGTGCACTGGCAGAAAAATTTCGTGAGGGGGGGGGTGCACGGGATCGCACGGGTAACACCAAATTTTTGCCTTAGAAAAACACAGAAATTCTTGTAAAATACAGAATATTTTGTGCAAACAAGCTGCTTGTTTGGTCAGAAACAACAAAATCAATGCAGGGACAGACACAAACGTCAAGAAAAATGCAAAAATTACGCTATTTTTAGAAAAAATTGAGATGAGATTGACCACCGTGAGGGGGGGGGGTGCGATCCCGTGTTTTCTCGCGGAAGGGGGTGGGGGGGAGTCTAGTACCCGTGTCGAGGTAAAGGGGGGGAGGGGGGGGTACACGGGCATCTGCCCGTGCACGGGCAGGATTTTCGGCTGCGGGGGGCGGGGCCGGACCCCCCCACCCCCCCCGCACTTGCGCTACGCCCCCAACCCCACTTGCCCCCCCCCCCGCGGCCCCCCAAAATTTTCCAGCTATCTATCTGTCTAGAAAATTTGCTCCAGCTCCCCCCCCAACCCCTCGGCTCTGGAACAACTACCATATTACCTCTAATAAACCCCCATGGGGGTTTATTTCTTCAGCGACTTCTGGGGGTGGGGGATTATTTTTGGGGGGGGTTTATTTGGAAACCATTTTTAGGGGTGAGCAAAATGGCAAAAATACTTTCCATGGCAGGAAGGAAGTCGCAGAAACTTCTACTTTTCACAGAGATTTCCTTTTGTAACAGCCTTTTGTAATGAAATTACCACTAACTCATCCCTTTGGGGCCTTTGGTAGCACAATTTCACCAATGTCACTGCATTCAGCCACTGAATTCGCTAGGTATGTGTTTCAAACAGGTTTCTAATAAACCCCCATGGGGGTTTATTTTTGGGGGGGGGATTATTTGGAAACTTGTCGAGGGGGTGGGGGTTTATTTTGGGGGGGGGTTTAATTTTGGGGGGGGTTTAATAGAGGTAATACGGTATGTCTCTATCGAACAGGTTTTTTCGGCTCAGCTGGTCAGCTATTATCTGTCCAAAAAATTTTCTCAGCCAGCTATCTTCTGAAAATTTTTGTCTTCGAAGAAGACAAAAATTCGCGTCCGTGGCGTAGCGGTAGAACTTCGGCCTACAGTTCTGTAGGTACCGGGTTCGAACCTCGCTGTGGACAAGACATACTCGTGGAAAATTAGAGTGACCAATGAACATCTAATGGTCTATTCCCTCCTGAGCCGAGGGTAAAATTGGGCTCGGGGCAGTATTGCCCGTCTGGTCTCCGCCGGAGTTTGGTACCTTCGGGTTTCCGGAACCGGCGCGTACAAATAAAAAAAAGACATTAAATGAGTCAATTTTTGACCAAAATTGACTATTTTTGCTCGTAATTCTTGAAATTTTTTAGATAGATAATAGCTGAGCCGAAAAAACCTGTCTGATAGAGATAGATTCGAAATTTTTTTAGGGGGGGGGGGCGGCCCCCCAGGCCCCCCCCCTAGAACAACTATGTTCCGGAGGCGCTTGCATATCATATGTGGTTCTTCGAACTCCCTGATTGATTTAGCACAACTTTGATTTTTGAAATTTTTTTAAAATTTTCTTTAAAAAAACAAAAATGACGATTTTTGTTTTTTTTTAACAACCTTAGGGTGGATTAATTAAAAAAAAAGAGGACAGACCAAATGGACGTCGGCGACGGCATGCTGTCGGAGTCGATGGAGATGGATGCGCTTGGGATTCAAGAGATATTCGGCGATGAATTCACGGGCGACGTCATTCGAAGGGAAGTGGCTGCCGATGGTGGGGGTGATTCCGGCGCAGCAAGGCGCGAGCGCATCGTCAACAGGCTGCTCAACAATGGGCCAACCGTCCAGGACGCAAATCAAGGTTCGAGAAAACTTTGATACGCGTCACATGCAGATGCAGTGCAATCAATCACAGTAAAAAAAAACTTTGAACTTTTATTGCCACTCACTCAGTCACTTTATTGAACAATCACCACAATCAGTTGTGTCCGCAAAAAAGATTGAAATGCACCTTTGTCGTTGTCGTCTGCTAAAGTGTTAAACTCTACTCTACCCATGTGATTATTGGTTAGTTCAATTCCAAAAAGTCCAAACTGTTTGTGCGTATAACAACGTGCAAGCACTGTTTCTAGCGGTTTCGCCTGGTAAGCGTATGTTCTTCCAATCATATCAAGCATCCGTCAAAACAGTATTTTCTATTATTTCCAGTGTTCGATTTTTTGTTCTCAGACCAAGCGAATGCGAACGCTGCCGATGAAGACATTGAACGAGACGGCAAGTTAGTGCAGCTGATGCAGTTGTGCCCGACGGTTGATTTCGAAGTGATCAAAAGGCAACTGAAGATGGCGAACGGCTCGGTGGAGCAGGCGGCCGCTGCGCTCACCAATGATACGAACAACAACAACGAAGATGAAAACTCGAAGAAACAGGTGTCAGAACAGAAATATATATAAAACACACAGTTGTCCGAGCAACGTGTGTAGTTGGAAGTTTATTCAAATAATGCTGCTCCACTCTCAGACATCATTTTTGTTACACCGCAGGCCTCAAACGCGGCCGCCTGCTCGTCGTCGCCGTCGGATGGCGCGTCGTCGTCCGTCGCTCACGCCCGTGGCACAAAACGCGCCAACGTGACTGCCACCGACGAGACGCGACGGTCGAGTTCGGGCGAGGCGCAAACGAAGATGCCACGGCAGGGTCACATCGATGCGGATGCTGCGCACAGTGATCGGGGTACAACTTTCGTTTTTCAAAAAATCTTTTCTGAAGAAATAACACAGATTCGCTTCAGTTCAGATGTGTCACTGACACAAACCGGGTGTACAGTCGAATTCTAAACAGGCAATCAGCTGATTGGTTGGTGATCACGTGTATCCTTTCTGTTCATGCTTTGCTGTACTTGCGGAGTCTGTTCTGCACAGGAAGCGTGCATTCCGTGATTATGATCACCAACGATCATCCAACCAATCAACTAATTGTCTATAATTTAGAGTTCAACTGTAGTCTAGGTTTTTTGTGAATTTTTGTGAATTTTCTATTTTACCATTGTGAATTTTCGGAATTATCAGCTGCAGACAGCGAGACGGCTGCGGACGATTCGGCAGACGCACCGAGCACGTCCGGTGTGCCGCGGGCGACACGCACGGCCACGTTTGGACCGCACGTTCGCGACGAGGAGAAACAGGTCAGCACACAACGTCGTTCACTGTTGTCCGTGATTGATAATGCAATCGGCGTCTGGTTTTCAGGCTCGGTGGCAATATTCGGTCGGATTGAATTGTTGCTTATTTTTCCCCTCGAATCACCTTTCTTTGCAGTTAGCGGCGGCACTGACCGAAGAGGAGAAACGCGCGTGTCTGACGGTGGTGCACGAGTTTTCCGATGCGGACCCAAATTACATTATCAGACAGATCATCATTCAACATGAGCTGCGTCGCGAGAACGGCGAGGACATCGGCACGATCGCGGGAGACGTCATGTTACGTGCGTATATCGATTCAATATTTGCAGTCGATTCTCTCAATATTTCTGGTATCAGCTTACCATTTTGTTCCTCTGTCATCTAAAAAATACGTTTCGGTGAAGTGGATGAACACGATTGGTATTTTTATTTGAAAAATGGTTGGTTGCTTTTCGATCCGATTTCGCTGGCAATGAAATCGTCGTCGTAGCTTCGTAATCCGAAGCCAAGCCGATGCCGTGTAGATCGCACGGTGCATCATGTTTTTTTCTTGGTAGCTGCATCAGTTGAAATTCCTCCACAGGAATGTCCGCTTCTCGAGACTACCCAAAGTTGAAGGATCTGGTCGAAAAGGAACGCCTGGAGCGACGGAGAGCCGATTATTTGGACGACGAAAAGTTCGACGTCGACGAGTTCCTGGCCGTGTTCGAAGATCCGGAGGCTTATTTCAGTGATACCAGTCGTGACGTCTCGAGTCTGTACACGAAGCACACAAAGGTTAATGGGGAGAGGCAACCCAGCACACATTTTTGTGAACCACTTGCTGCATGATTTGTTGTTTTTCACATCTGTTTGGTAGAGTGATGATTGGTTGATTGAGCGGTTTGACGTAAAAAAACGCATATTGTGCTGCTGTGTCAAGAACTGAAGATTTTTGTGAAACGCTTGAACTGATTGCTGTTTTCGCAGGCGTGGTTGTACCATCGTTACCACAATTTCCGCGAAGCCTTTATCGATCGACTGATGCAGGACTACAATAATCACTTGTTGCCATCGTATCGTAAAATTGAGTTCGGTGAGTTGGCCACGGCGGCCTGGAGGTGTTGACGCTGAAAAGTTACACAGTTTGACTGTGGAAAGAGCCGGTGTCCAGCGCGGTGCGGTTGTGAGTGACACGTTGAATAAAATACACATTTTCCACAGCGTTTCCATATAACATCCCCCGGTGCAGACCCGAACCGCAGCAACCCGCGCCGGCTGCGTCTGGACGTGCCGTGGTCGTTGCCGCCGCAGTACGTCGCCATACGTCGTCACGATCGTGCCGGGCAGCCGATCGATTGGCCCGAGCAGATCGACGAGCAGTTCTTCCGTGAGCTGCAGTACTTGAACAACGAGGACAGAATCAAGGGTGCGTTTGAAAGTGGCCGGCATGATTGGACTGTTCTGTGCTCGGCATGAGGACGCAGCCAATCAGCGTGCGATTGTAACGGGCTGCATACAGTTGGGCTATGAATTATGGAGAATCAGCTGATTGGTTGGTGGTCAGCAGTGACCACGTGCATGCATGCTTTCTGTGTAAACCAAACTCCGCCCCCACTGCAATTTCTGCACAGAAAGCATGCGTCACGTGATCACCAACCAATCAGCGGATTGCCTATAATTTAGAGATCGACTGTAGAAAGCAATCAGACGTGAGGAAGGAAATGCAAGCAAACATTATCAATGAAAGAACCGAAAGGAACACGAGTACCAGTACACAAACAAATGCGATAAATTTTGCCAATTAGATGCACTCCACTTGAATAAAAAACGTGAACGGCTCAACCGACGTGGAAGTCTGTGGTGCTTATACATGACAAGCGGGTGTTTTCAAACTCAAAGCACATGTCCATCGCCACGCGTCCTGATCACAGCAGATCACGAGTGACCACCGCTCGTTAATGCCAGCACTAACCGGGCGTCATTGAAACGGTTGCAGCGCGAATGGCCGAGCGTCGAGCGGCGCGTGAGCGACGCGTGCAGGAGGCGCACGCCAACGACGAGCTGATGGAGTGCGCGTGCTGCTGTGCGGACGACGTGCTGCCGGAGGAGATGCTCTGGTGTGCCGGCGACGCTCGCGCGCACTGCTTCTGCAGGCGTTGTGTGCACACGCATGCCGAGACACAGATCGGCCAAGGTCGGTGGTGTTCAATGGGGCAGCTGACTGGTGGTTCACTGTGGATTCTTGCGGCGCTGATTGCTGGCACTGTGCAACCGTCGACGAAAGGGGCATTCATGAATGCAATGTTTAGTGAGCGCGTAGCTATGTTTTAACTCACTAAATATTGCATCTTGAATGCGCCTTAATGCTGATATCGTCCGCTAGTTTTCTTCCGATTAAACCTACTAGCCTTAGCACTGCTGCCTGCAGCAACGCCACCATTGCCGGCTGAGTGGCTGAGTGGATAGCACTTGGGACTTCCAATCGGAAGGCCCGGGTTCGAATCCGCTCGTGACCACTCGGCTGCCCCGGGTTGCGTGGGGCTTAATGGTTCGGCAGCATAAACGTCGGCTTTCTTGATTCACAAGATTGCTGTTCCGGTGGCGAGGAACTTAATGACATCGCGCCCATGCATACCAGCGCAGCTTGCCCAACGCCAACTTCTATAGCAGAAAAACTGCTTCCAACGTCGCAGCCCATGTGGTGGACAATAAAAAATTGCGACACTGCCTTTCCCCAAGGGCGTTGGGCAAGGATAAAAAGGGGGCAACAAACAACAACAACAACGCCACCATTCACCGGCAGTTTCTGTTGCGTTCGCAATCGATTGTGTACCATTGCAGGCGCTCACCGCATCAAGTGCATCTCGGACGAGTGCACCGACGAGTTCGCATTGTCACAGTTGAAAACGATCCTAAAGGACAAAACGCTCGCGTTGGTGTGTCGACGTGCGCAGCAGAACGAACTGCGATCGGCAGCACTGACCAACATGGAGACGTGCCCGTTCTGCGAGTTCGCCATGATCATTGAGAACGATCTGGAGCAGGTGTTCCGCTGCCAGAATCCGAACTGCCTCAAAGAGTCCTGTCGGTCGGTTGAGTGGCGCGCAGTTTGTTTGTTTGGTTGTGGCGGGTTGATTGATTGGCTGGGTTGGAATTGCTGCTCGTTCGTTGGCGGTAAACTGCTGACTTTAAAGACTCTGATCACAGCACTGGCGCTGTCACGTTGCACAGTCACAAGCCAAACACGCACACACAAATGCGCTTGCAGGCACCCTGATGTCATGGCGTATATCAGCGCCATGTGTTTGTTAGTGACTGTGCTACATCAATTGGACAGTGCCAGCGGGAATACAGGATTTCCTTAAATCGATAAAAATCGAATAATTTTTTGTCTGCAGCAAGTGCCACGAGCCGAGTCACATTCCATTCAAGTGCGACGAATTGGAGCGCGATGCCGAGACGCGCATACGGACGTACATCGAAAATGAAATGGCAGAGGCCTTGATTCGCATCTGCCCCAAGTGCAAAACTCGGTTGGTGTTGGTTGGTTGGTTGGGTTATAAAAAGATGTGCTACATGCGGTTGATTAACTAAACTTTCAGCGCCGTTCCACGTTTCATCATTGCTTTGTCCTGCTTTTCTGTGAACTATTGCAGTCAATGCATGCATGTCAATTTGAAATTCGAACAAGTAATTCTCGTTAAAAAACGACCGTTTGTCTTTGTCAAGCACAGGCTCTTGAATTGCAGTTCCCGTTTTGGTTCTCCCCTTTCACAAACTTTTTCACGTTAACTATTCCCCAAACTAAAAGTCCTGGCAACGGGCGCGTGACATCATTTCAGGTTCGACACGTTCAAATAACCAGGCTATCTTCCGCCGACACATTTTGTGTCTGTCTTTTTGAATATTTTTTAAGTAACGGCATTGCAGCATCGTGAAATCGGACGGCTGCAACAAGATGACCTGTTCGTGCGGCGCCAAGTTCTGCTACGTGTGTCGTGCCCAGATCGAGGACTACAATCATTTCCAAGAGCCGCGCACCGAGTCAGTAGTTTTATCGAGGTTTTTTTCGGTTGTTTTTTTGTGTGACAAAAGTGGTGTGGCAAACAGTGTGGTATTTGGAATTTTACACCAAAGTTTGCAGGTATCAATTTGCACACTCCGTTATATCATCTGAGTCAGTGTTTATTTCTGAATTGACATGGAAAGCAAACTTCACACACGACTCCACACGAATGCACGTGTTGCACCAGGGTCTCTTGCATCAACATTCCGCAGCACCATTTCTCCGTTCGTGTTTGCAGCGGCAAGCCGCAATGCCGGATGCACACGACGCTCGACCAGGTGCACGCTGAGGTGGCCGAACGCGCGGGCCGCGAAGCGCGCGAACGCTACCTCAACGAGCACCCGGCCGCGCGACTCACCGTGCGCGACGAGCAGATCGCCGACGTCGGCAGACTCGTCGACCGCAGGGATCGAGCGCGTAAGTGTTCGCTTTGGTGTCGTTGTTTGGCGATATTGTTCGCTTGTGCTTTGCTGTGGCGCGTATTGGATAATATGTGTACACCACGGAGCGCGTGCCGCAGTCTGCATACGCAAGCGATACCATTAAACCTGGAATGAATTGCCGGAGCAGCAGTGGGCCCCTGAAATGAGCCACTTTCCGTGAGTCATCGTGGTCGCCTGAACACGTTCTGGAGGGACGCGCGCGTGAGGCGATTGCTCAGGGGTGTGCACGGGCCACGACTGTCCGGTTGAAGTGTGCGGCAGTGGCGGCTGGCGGTTATGATGTGTGCGGTTTCGGTGCCAGCCGGCTGTCTGTAAGAGCGGCTTGAAAAAAAATTCGTTGAACTTGAAATAAACGAAACCGACGACCACTCCCACTCAGTTCAGTTTCATTCAAGTGCATAACTGAAGTGAAAACCAATGCAAAATTGCAAACCAACCGCAGTTGGGTACATTGCCGTCGGACAGACGAACGTGTTGTCATATTGCTTTCATGCGCTATGATATGACTTCTTTTAGCACTGTTTCACTCGTATCGTATTGGAATTTTGTGAGAAGAGAAACTGTATGAACGTATTGAATGGGTTACGGCGAATTATTGAATGAATATTGTGGCTGTTAGCGGCCATTTTTACTATCGGCGGCAATTAATCGATTTGTTTTGTTTTGGCTGGTTGTTGTTGTTCATCGCCCATCTATCGTAACGCTCAGGTCCGTAGGTAGACCGAGGAAGCGTGCAGCAGCGACCGGATCGTCCCAGAGCGCGGTCGTTGTGAGGTCGGTGGTAGGTGGTTGCGCACACGAGAACAGGTGGCTCACGTCGTGAGGTGTGAGATGCCACCGCGGGCAGGCGTTTACGATTGCAATATTGACGCACGGGTTGTAGCTGTTGACAAACGTTCAGTAGGCCGAGCGGAGTTTCGGCGACCTTTTGCAGCGAGATTCTCTTGGTAGTTTACAACGGACAACGACGACGCAGCTTCCACACAGCGTCCGCACTCGACCGAGCCCGCTCGATCGGCCAAATTGCGTCACTGCCTTTGCCACCTGTTTTGGCTGGTCGTCACGTCACGCACGCGCGCATTCCGCTTCGTCTGTTGACCTGACCGTCTTTCTTCTGACCTACATACAGTCAGTGGGAACAAAACAGTAAATCATTCGCAACGTGCTGAATGGCTGGTTTTGAATGAGCTTCGTCTCGTTGTGGTTCGACAAGCTCGATGCAGCCAATCAGCATGCTAGATCAGTTTGAATGTACTGTGTACTTGCAAAATGTTGACGTCATTGTTTTTACTGAAAGTATCATGTGGGGTGGGGGTGGTATACTATGTGTCAACGTATCTATTATATTCTGAACTTTATGGGCGCCTGCTCGGTTGTCTGCAAAACTTCAGTGTATGGTATGTTCACTTTTTAATTTTCACGTGATCATTGTGATTCGATGCTCAGTTTCACCAGAACGTACGGTGCATAATTCAGTACTTGGCTGATTTTATCGTTGGCATGTTTTAAAAACAAATTCGCCGATTTTGTTTAAACTATGAGTCATCTTCCAAGCGAAGCGCGCTGCCATGCCGGTTGATATTTTTTTCTCAGTTGCATTTTTTCGTCGTCTGTTCGTCCCCTTCATGTTCTTCAAAGTTTTTCGTTTTGTTTGCGTTTGTTGGCTTGATGTGATGGGGACCGAGATAAAAAATGGAGTTTTCTGTTCGTAGTTGTGACGCGTGGAACTGACTGGAAAAGGGGGATTGAAGTTGAAAGCTGTCGTGGTGCCTGATTGAGCGAAAACTGAACTGTGCAAAAAATGATGTTATAGTGATGGAATTGTTGATGTTTTTCGGAATTCGTTTTTGGTGTCGGTGTGGTAGGTAATGTTGTGGGCTTGATCGTCAGTAGAACAAACAAATAGAGTTAAATTTCGCGAAACCAACGAAAGCCAGCGGGGCACCATCACCATCAGTTTCTCTCGATTTTGCAGCGAACGACGGTGACGACGACGACGGCGAGTATTACGGATCGTCTGACGACGACGATGATTGGGATTCGGATGTTGATGGAGATGGAGACCGATTGGAGATTAGGAGGAATGCTCGAAATAATAATGACGGCAATAATGGGCAATTGCAACGCCAAAATGACGACTACGATCTGATGGAGGCGCTTGCGCAGTTGCGTGACGCGGTGATCGGACTCGGCAATCGTGTTCGCGTTGGTCCTCCGTCAAGCTCGTCATCGTCATCTTCATCCGGTCGGTGTTGTAGCCACTATCACTCTTCTTCCCTTCTTCTCTTTTCGGTCACTTCGACAAGTAAAACCCATTCGGCTAGTTTTCGAAAACGATCCAGTTGTCCTCTGCTCTGACCAATGTTGACTTTCGTTCAAGCGGTTATGTCACTCTCTGTGTGTTGCAGAGCACGGTGATGATGCGGTTGATGTTGATCATGATTCTGACGTCCACTTTGATTCGAATGATGAGATTAGTGCGACGGACGTTGACTCGGACCATCATGATGCAAGTGACCGCGGTGATCGGGCCGATGATGACAGCGACTCAAATGACGGCAACTCAAATGACGGCGACTCAAATCACAGCGACTCTGATGTCGGTGACGTCGTCGCAAATGTTAGTGACAGCGGTCAGTCGGTTGTCGTCGAGGAGCCTGCAAGCGGACAGTCTGATCAAGAAGACAGCGATGGTGACAACGAGAATGATGATGAAGATGACCAAGAGGTGTCGGACGACAATGACAGCGACTTCAACAATGACAGTGATAATGAATTCGAAGCAGTTGAGCTGCGAGAAACTGATGATGATGAGCATGATGATGATGAAAACGTGAGCGAATCGCCGTTTGGCGATCAGCAGTATCAAGCGCATGAAAGCGATGTTGATGATGACAGCTCTGGGGATGGGAGTGATGAACACGATGAGGTCGAGGAGGAATACCACGATGCAGAGGATCAGTTTGAGGGGCAGGGTGACGACGATGATTGGCTTGATTCGAGTGGTGATCATAGTGAATACTCGGATGAGGATTGATGAAAGAAGTTGATTGGGCTTGAGATGGACTCGGTTGATTCTTGGGCATTATGTGATGTTGGTCGATTGACTTTGACAACGTTTGAGCTTGCGTTTTCTGTTCTGTGATAGGCGATTTTTTTACTTTGATACGGATACTGTTGACTTGTTAGGTCGTTTGTTGGTACGGTGCTGCTTTTGCCTTTTAGGCTATTTCGTGCCACATGTTACTCGGATCATGTTATTATTATGTTATCCTGTTTATCAAAACATGACGTTCGATAGCGTTGCCGTGGCAACCTAAGGTTTTTAAATCTAAAGACACGAACATAAAAAACAACAATGACGAAGAGCATACCATTCACTACTGGTTTTTTCATGGCTTTTAAACCGTTAAATCTGGCTTGTCGTTGACTTTAGTTTATTCGGCATTTACAAATTCTTAAATGGTTGCTTGATCGGGTTACGGATGACGTGGTCTTTTACTGATTTGTATCTGGTCTGCTTCATTTTCGATAAAAATGCACTGAATGAAGCGGCTGTTGGTTGCTTTTATCAACTTCACAATCACTGCTTGGAGCATATCTACCACACAGTTCCTTGCTCTGTTTTTTCTCGTGGCCTATTTTTTTGTGGCTAGCGCTAGCATGTCACATTCTTTTCAAACTAAAAATTTGATTAAATGTGCGCAGTAGTGATGCGTTTTTATGAGTTGTTATTTAAAAATTGGCTTTATGTTCAAATTTCAAGGCATGTTTTCAGAAGTGCACCAGCAGGCTGTCGGGGCATTTGGAGGCATCATGCGCAACAACAACAACAACAACAACAACAACAACAACAACAACAACAACAACAACAACAACAACAACAACAACAACAACAACAACAACAACAGGAGAAATGTCGTTAGTGGATCAATCACATTGTCTTGTGACAAATTTAGCTTGCTTTGTTTTAATCGATTCAAAGTCAATGTCGATTTGAAGATACGATTGACTATAAAGTGTACCGCAGATTCGTTCACAGACGACATCATATTCTGGCCAATCAGCTCGCAGTCAGATTTGGAAAAGCTGGACAATGCCAAACTGTTGGCAAATATTGGACAGAGAATGGTCATAATAGACAGTCCGCTGATTGGCTACGTTTTGCCTTCACGGACTGGTCCAACCGTCCGTCCAGCAGCAATGCAGCCAATCAGCAGCATGCCAGTGTGCATAGAAATTGCACGTGTCTCACAAACTTGCATTACTTCATAGCAGCGTGACAGAGAGGGACAAAGTCAGGGAAGGGCAGGCGTCTGATTACGCCCGATCTGGTCGAACTTTTTAAAGTTGTAGGGAATCAGCTGATTGGTTGGTGATCATGTGACGCATGCATTGCTGTTGCGGCAAACTCAGTTCCTAGAGGTTACACAAGCCCACAAATCCTTCGGAGTCACTTGCCGACTGCCGTCTATCGTCAGTTTGGTCGTGTTTCGCCAGCAACGTTTTCGTCACGACGTCTCTGTGCAGTGCCATTTGGCGGCGTTCGTTTTGCAGCCGCGTGCACTGATCGTCCACCGGCAACAACGCCACCCGATGGTCTACCCGCCGGAGCGTGGCGCGCACAGCGAGCGCCTGCGTCGGTTCTTCGTCAACATGGCCGACGTGGCCGTGCAGCAGCCGGACGAGCGCGCCGACGAGCGTCTGCAGTTGCGCGAGCTGCTCCATGTGCGTCACGTCACCGTGCGCTTTTGTAGCAGTGCACTGACGCGCATTCATGGCTGATCAAGAAGCATAGCTTTCAGTTCCCTTCTTTTTTTCGTTATTTGGTTCGGCACGTTTTTTTAGTGTCACGCAAGTGAGCACATTCAAAAAGGATAATCTGGGCAAATACAAGCCGGCCATACGGCCGTGCGAAATCTAGGAACTAGAAACCAATTTAGCAACGTCACTTCACTTCAAGTGTTGGAGCGTGCGTGTACCAATTGGAGCAAACCGTGAAGTGGCGTGACTGATAAGCTTCCCCATCCGTGAATGGGCCTTTAGTCTTAGGAATTCGGCGTTTCGTACTATTTCGCAATCATGTTGTGTTCATCAACCAGTACTCGCTGATTGGTTGCAGTCGTCAAGTCAGCACACCCGATTTGCGATTGGATTTTTTTTTGAACTTGAAATCAATTATTTACTTCGATTGGTTGGTCGTTGGTTGTTGTTTACGCTTGAATGCGCTTTTTGTGAGTTGTTTCTGTGTGTCTTCGAAATGTTTCTGTTTTTCGCAGGCGGTATTGTCACGCGAGATCACCGCTAATGAATTCCTGTTCGATCTGGGTCCGTTGTTCCGCAACCGACAGCCGTCGCAAGCACTGAGGTGGAGTTTGGCGGTGAGCAGGGTGTTTGTGGTTGCATTCATATATTGCATACCCCGGCGAAGGTGCGGTGGAGCACCGCTAGTGACTGATGCTTTTATCACTAGCTCCGTCATCCGTTCCACCAACTATCAAATGATGATAGCAAACTCCGGTGATTTGATGTCCGCTAGCTTTCGCCACGACTGGAATGGTCTGCTTTCAACGACTGCAGAGTTTCCTTCTTTGTTCTTTTCAGCGTCACCTGCCAGTGTTGCAAGTGCAATTCGAATCGGGCAGCCTTGTGCTGCCGGGCATCGATCGCGCCCACCCGCCGTACGAGCAACACGAGCCGGCGGAGGTCAGCAGACCGTTTTGAATTCACGTCACCACCAGTGCGATTCTACGAAACGTTATTATTGGTGAACATTTGTGCTCAGGCGAATGCGCCAGCTGAGGCCAATCCGCATCAGGCTGCCGAAGTGGCAAATGATAACAACAACAACGGCAACAACAACAACAAAAACATCAACAACAACCAAAATGCAGTTGCGGCCGATGCACCGGTTCAAATGCCGCCGGCGCCCTATTTCCCGTGGAACGAGCTATTCCCGGAAGACCTGCAAGTGGCGCCGGAACACGTGCAACCGGCTGCTGCCCGTGGCGACCGTCCGGAACCGTGGCCTGGCATGCGTCCGGAGCAGTGGCCTGAAAACGGTCAGCCTCCGATGTTGCCTGCCGAGGCCGTTGCCCTCGTTGGTCACCACGAGCCACTCTTCGGTGAGCCCGCGATGCCCCCAGCCGCAGCGGCCGACTTTCATCCAGCCGCACCATTGCAGCAACCAAACCAAGTGTGTTCCATTCCATTGCGCTGTTCCTGCCTTTCCATGAATCGTCAATTTTTTCTGAAGAAACCTTTCAAACTGACCGCCGGATTCTGCATTGAATGATTGATTTTCGTTTTTCGGAATGCCATGGATGTGCGTGCCATTTGCTCTGCCCGTCATCGATCTCTCTGCCGTTGTTCTGCCGGTTTTTCCTCAACAAAATCGTGTGTTTTTTTTTGTTTCAGCAGAATCGCCGTGCCGCCGGCGCCAGCCACAACGACCACAACAATTGGCCGTATTTGTACAACGACGGTCCGTACGAGGAGCGCGGCGGGTCACCGGTCGGCGACAATTTGCGCGCACCGCACAGTCTCCATCAAGGCGAGCCCGTCCCGGCAGGGCAACGTCGACGGTGCACCAGCGAGAGCACACCGGTGAGATGCGCGCTGCTCGCTGCGGAGCAGACGGTCAGTTCGAACATAGTTTGCGATGCTTGCTTGCAACTTTGTTGAAATACTGCGAATGTCGGTGTGTGATGTGTGTGGCGTTGCCGTGCAGAATCAACATCAGTCGATGCATGCAGTGCAGATGCAGAATGCAGCTGCTGCTGCCCCGGTGATGCAAGCGCAGTCAACCAGCGCTGCTGATGGTATCAACGTCAACCAATGTGCCAAGTTTTTTCGCACCCTGCTTCATCTGTCACAGCAGAGCAGGGTTGGTCCCCGTGTAAAAGAATTGGTGCAGGTGAGTTCAGAGCAAAAACACGAGTTAATTGTTCTTTCGTAACGTCATAACTTTTATAAAAAACCAAATCAAACATGTTCGCTATGTTTCAGGCTGTGATACGCAGTGCCATAACTCCGGAACAGTTCACAACTGAATTGCAAGCGGCGCTGAATTCAACGGCGCGACCGCACTTGTTGCATCTTCTTCGGGTATGTTTTTAGGTCGACATTCGAAAAGTCAAATTTTGATTCGATTGCTCGAGTGGAAGCCTGTTCATTTCGTGTTTTTTTAGAAAACACTGCCTGCACTTCGACAAGCGATTGCAAACGGTCAAGTGACGATTGATGGGTTGGCACAGCAGCAGCAGCAACAACAGACGCAAGTGCTTGGAGGCAGCCTGCAGTGCGTGGCGTTGGAGAATGGCAGCATGCCGCAGCAGTCTGTGTCGCAGCGGGCGCCGTTCGCAGCAACCGGTGTCTCTGAGCACCTGGAGTACACTCGTCCAGCGGACACTGCAGGCCACTCGCAGAGGCGACACCATGCGGACACAGCAGCTGCATCCAGTGGCAGCCGATTGTACAGCACAGCACACGCGAGCACATCGGCTGCAACGCCGGCTGCAACAGTGCAACGTCGACGGTGCACCAGCGAGAGCACACCGGTGAGATGCGCGCTGCTCGCTGCGGAGCACTCGGTCAGTTCGAACACGACCAGCGTGATTGTGAGCTACAGCAACGGAGAAAACGAGCGGCGACGTCAAAATGACACTGAAACAACGAGTGCGAATGCGGCGTCGACGAGCGCGAACGCGACAGCCGGATCGTCGACGGCCTCTGCCGAGGGCGCCGGCACGTCGAATAGCGAGGCCAGCTCGCGTGCTGGCTCTGCCGATGATGATGATGAGAAGGACAGTGGCGACGAGCAGCTGCACACGCCGAGATTGCAGACGAGCACTCCCGTGCGACGGGAACAGCCGCCGGCGGAGACGCTCGCTCTGAACGACGAAACAGCCGGCGCAAACTCGGCATCTGCGACGGTTGCTCAGTCGAGTGGCGCGCGAGCGACTGCTGTCGAGCCAATCAGCGTCGATGTGCATGCGGCGAACAACGATGGACCAACAACAGCGGCTGCTGCGGTCAAGTCGCCGCACGTGATCACGCTCACTGATGACAGTCCGGCGTTATCGGCTGGTAATACGACTAGAGTTGCGATTGGGTTTTTTTGTTGTTTGCTGCTTGAATTCAAAGTGATGTGCGATTGCTGACCTTTTCATAACATTTTCATTTCATGAAAAGTCGGTTTCAGTTTTCATAACATTCAACCAATCAGCTTGTGTTGTTTCAAGTGCGGCTACAGTACGCATGTCCGAATCATATTCGTGCGACGGTGTGGGTGGAGTATGGGGCGGCTGCCGGACAACGGTGCGCAATGCTGCAAATCGATTTGCGATAGCCAGCAGCATGTCGTCAGGCTCCGCCCCGCCCGCACCGTGTCGCCGCAGCCGCACCATGGTCCACCATTGTCGCACGCGTTTGGTCCGAATCACTTTTTTTGCAGCGTAGTAAGCGCAAATTTGAATAAGCCCCACGTTTCCACTGGCCAATTACGAAAAACGCTGCTAGCCAGTCGGATGCTTTCACAGATGGGATGGCTAAATTCAAAACGAACCACGGTCAGTCAATGTATGCAGGTGCACGCGAGCGCGAACACCAGTCGCTCAGCAACACGTTGCATCATCTGACGAAGGCAACCGAGCGACTCAAGAATCGAATCGATGACCGACGATCGAGCAACGGCGGCGGCCTTGAGCCGGAAACCGTTCAGAAACTGAACAGGCGCATCGAGCGCATTCGAGCGCAACGCTGGATGGTCATGCAACGATTGGAGGAGCTGGATGCTTCGAACGCGGACACGAATGCTGATGCGACGGAGACGACGCCTGAAAAGCGGACACAAAACGCTGGCGACGACGCGCACACGAGAAATAGTGTAGTGCTCGGTTAGTGGTGACATGGTGACGTTTTTTTTTGAAAACGCAAATGAACTGCAAGTATTTTCATGTTTGTGGTGATGATGAAGGAAAACACAGGCAAACACTCGAGCATGGCTGGAAGTCGACTGCAGTCGCGCCGTCCGTCACTGACACAGACACAGCTCGCTGTGCGCATGGCCGATCTGCAGGTGTTGCCGGCGGTGGTTATGCGCGTTGTTATGTCGGTGTTGTGTTCTGGTGTGGTGCCACCGAAAGTGAAATCGAAGTGAAAACTCGCTCACTCAAGTGCAACTTTGTCAGAATAACAATTTCTCACCAAGCGCCCTTTCGACTGCAATAGTTTTCCAGAAACGTCTGAAAAGCTGCCACGATCGAATGCGTTCGCTCGGTGTGAGCAAGGGCGACGTGGAGCGTCGAGGCCAGCTGCTCAGCGAGATACGCCAGATCATCGAGGAGCAGGCACGCCACGAGCAACTGCGCAAAGAGCGTTCTGAGCAGAGTGCCATGGCGGTCGCCTGTGACACAGCGGCGCTCAGCGGGGGTGCTTGTGCTGCAGCGACACTGCATTCTGGTGGGGTGGTGCTTGCCAGGCTGGCTGCATTTGCAGTGCACTCCAATTGCTGATTGATACAAATGACTGCTTTTGAATGGAGCCCTTCTTAACGTGTTGCTTAGTCATAAATGAGCTCCAATAGCAACGTCCAACACATGTCATACGCTGTGATAGTGTGATTCTCAGAGCTGATGCAACAATGTTTGCTGTTCACAGATCAATCAGGCCCATCCGGCTTTCAAGACAGCATTCAACAGTCGCCTACAAAACAGCGCACACAGGCGATCGACGACCTGCTCGGTGTACTGAAGAGTTTGCGGATCCTTGGCAAAAGTCTCGATGAACAGACGCGGCAGGTAGCGACGATTAGCGGTTGCTGGTGCTGTTGTTGTTGATAATTGTAGAGCGGCATTCATGAAGCAGTATTTAGGGATGCCTAGCTTAAGCGTCACTTAACTCAATACCGCTTCGTGAATGCTCGTTTACTTTATCAATTGTTTATTTCTGTTTTGTTTTCATTTTTGTCAATTTTTTTGCAGGCTCAACTGCGCATGATCCGCAACGAACCGACCGAGTTTGGCGGTGAGCTCGACTTTCTGTTCAAGCAACGCAACGGTCTGCTGAAGCAAATGAACGATGTCGAGGAACGACTGCTAAAGAATGGCGTCACCGAGGAGGAGTTGGAGCAGTACGTCGAGACGGGACGATTGGAGTCGTGAGTTGCAGATTTCAGTTGCTGTTGTTCTATTAGCGTCACGTCAACCTCAATTTAGCGTCAGCCAGGCTGCACCTCAGCGCTGTTTTGAGACCACTTTTGGAACGCGAAGGCCACCTCGGACGCTGGCGCATTGCAGTTCTGTGTCAGCTGGTTGATGTGCTGCGGATGCACATGAATGATGAACTTGACGATTCGTGCGGCACAGGCTTAACGCGCAACTTTGTTGCGTTCCTTTCAGTGATATTCAACGTCTCTGTAACAATGCTGTTTAGTGTGGCCAACCAGCACGTAAAATTGTTTTTTTACAGTGAATCGGCCGTGATTTTGAGTGGAACGACCGATTCGACCGCCGGTGGAAAGTATCGTGCGCAGGTGAGTATGAATGGAGCATGGAACCTCCTCTTGACGGTGTGATGTTTTCAACGTGCGCCTGCTTGCCTGCGTGAGGCGCTCACGCCTGACGGCAATGCGCAGCACGTTGAAAACATACACCGTCGAACTGATATGGCCTGTTTTTTACCCACTCATCCAACCATCTCAGTCGGCAGCACATGAGCCTGAACTCACGAAAGGTTGTGACGTTAGGAAGGATGGGTCACTACTCACTGTTCATGCACTTTTCGTTCACAGACTTCTTCTTTCTATGACAACTTCTTTCCTTCACATTCAAAAACGCAGCTGATTCGACCGACATTATGTCCTCTTCTTCATCATGCACGTGCGTGAGCGTCCTGTGTATTCCATGTTTTTGCACGATTGTTCTCTGTTTCAGATGATTTCGATGTTTCAAGCGTTGGAAACCGCTCGCGATGAGCTGCTAGCTGTCGAGACACGTCGCTTGAATTTTGCAACGGAGACAATTCTGGTTGGTTGGTGTTTGGTTGCGTTTTGTCGCAAGCATAAAACACTGCAATGTGTTTGTAGCTTGAAAATCAGTTCACGCACATAACTCGCTGCCGTTCGTTTCTCGTTTCATTTGGTTGGATTCATGTCATTCATTCTCTGCGAAACGCATGAAACCGCAACTCCAATGAAATTGTAAAAGCAGCACGTGACACGGAGACCTGCAGATTTGTTTCGTGTTGCACGTTTCAAGCTCAGCGGGAGACTGTTTCTGCACAGAACTACCGCGGCCACGTGAGCTCGCTTCGTCAGCAGCTGCTCGCTGTTGAGCACATGCTGCGAGCGGCTGAGCAGCACAACCGACAGGCGGGCGCGAGCGCAGCGGAACGATTGAGCGCGTTGACGCGTCAGATCGAGTGGTACAGACAGGCGATCAACAATGGCGACACGTGCTCCGTTGGGCCGCCGCCACCGCCGCTGCACCTTCTGCATGTTCGTTCACGCTGTGCATTTGATTGCAACTTGTCATGAGTATTGTTGACCGGTGCCGAAGCACGTCATTTATAGGCTGCCCTTCTTTTCTAAAATCCGCTTCAGGTAAAACACGCGCGTTGTCGGACATTGCTAAAACGGACTTGATTCAAATCTTAATCCTAAAGCCTAATCCTGAGCCAAACCTATTCCTAACCTAATCCTAACCTAAGCCAAGCCTTTTCAAGAAGGTAGATGTCAGAACAATTGCGTTTTGAACAAGTTCTTGTTGGGGCCGGAGCGTGTGCAGGCGCGCTAGTGGATCATGAGCATGAGCATGCCGATGCCACGTGCGCGTGCGTTTTAAAAAAGAAGCGCCAGGTCATTTATATTGGTGCTGCAACTGGGCTGCCATGAGTGGCATATTTTCCCATCTCGTTTCGTCTCGTACCGTGGAAAACCGATTTCGTGGCAACCCGCGTGCTGGCATTTGCTCCTTCCTGATTAGAGCTGTTTTTTTTGCTGCTGCTGTGTTGCGAATCACCCAGTGATTGGTTGATCAGCTGAATTTGAAATACACAAGTATTCCACCAAATTTGCCATTTTCAGCCTCTAACCGATGCCGCCGAGCCGCCAGCCACCAGCTTCAGTCTGCTGCGTTTCCTCAGTGGTCAACAGTCAACGCCGGTGCTCCTGAGCGCGACCAGCGGCGATACGCTGCTGCCGAGCTCCACGTGCGAGCTGATCGACGTCAGCGACACGGAGGAGGACGGAGAGCGCAGGCGCGATCGAGCGAACGCGCGTGCGAGCGACAACGAAACGCCGATGGTGCTGTTCGAGACGCTGAAGGCGCCCGCCGCGAGACGCAAGCGACAGGCGCAGTCGATCGAGCTGCTCGACCAGAACGCAGAGTCGACGCACTCCGACGATCTGCCGCCGCTCGAGGCGCCCGGTTGGTGCTTGCCGCTGGAGTGGTTTGCGCTGTTGAGTGTGCTTGTGGTGTCGTATTGTGTGCCATGATCGACAGGTGGACTGTTTGTGTATATATTGACACAGAGGTTTTCAGTTTCTTTGTTGGCCTCCATTTTCTTCCAATAGTTCGTAAAATCCTTGTGTGAACACGTGTGTGTTTCGTTGTAATGCCGCAGTGCCACACGGTCACAAATATGCTCGTATGATACGTGTGCGTGCGTTTGTCTGTTTGTGACGGTGCACAACTGAGCTGTTGATAACACAGCACACACCATCGATAGAGCAGGACTTCATCTCGATTCAGACAGACCGAAGCATTGCCGACTGGGTAGTCATATTCAACAGTTTAGTGAAGTGCTGCAACGACACTGCACATCATTCTCTTTTGCCTTTGTCTATTGTTCAGAGCAGCTGCCCGCCGCAAAGCAAGCTCGTCCAAGCGAGCCGGAGCCCGATTCCAACTCGGCGCCAAACTCAGTCGATCAACAAAACATTGGCAGACCGGTGTGTGTGTGTGTTTTTTTCTTGTTTGTTTTGGGTTTGGCGACAGCCGCGCGGAGAAATTTGTCAAAGCTGCCAGGTCATGATGCGTTTTTTTGAGGTTTTGAGCTACTTTCAGGAAAAACGTGTAACATTTGAGTCGCTTGACCAGCCGGACGCTGCTACCGCATTGTATCTGCCTTCGTCGCCCATCATGCGGCAGCTGGAGGAAATTTACAAATACAAATAATATTACGATACAAATACAAGTTAACAGTTGAAGAGGCTGACACTTTTGTTTGAGTGTCTTGTGCCGAATATTTTGAGGTTTTGAAGGTGGTAAAAAACATTACGCAACTTTACAGCACTTTATTGCGGTCGTGCACTTTTGTGGAATCGTCGAATGAAAAACGTAGAAATTTCGTTTACAAATTCTGCAAACCTTGCAGCTTACACACAGTCTATTTTTTTATTTTTTGTAACATTTTTATGTGGATGTTCTGGATGATATCTATTCTTTTGATTTTTATCAGAATTCTTCTGCAGAGAAATTTAGTTGCTGTGCGACGATATAGCAGTAAAATGGCCAAAACCTTTGTTGCCTACCCCAAACGAAGGCTGCAAATTTCTGTTTTTTATTTGTCATTTGTTTTTTTGTCACCGTCCGCACTGGTAATGTGTTCACAATCACGCCACAGTTTAAGATTGTTTGGAACAAGTCGGAAAAGAACAGTCAAGTCGGAAAAGTTGCTTGCAATATTGTTTCACCGGTTATTATTTATTACTGGTATTATTTTTCCTCTTGACATTTTATTGTTAGTAGGAAATCAAAAGAGGCTACATAATTGCAAATGGTAAACTGCATATTTTTTTAGTGTGTCTTTTGCCAGTTTTGTCGCTTGCAGGCCCTAACTGATGTTGTTGATTTGGATTCGTTGCCAAATGCAGCACTTTTGGATTTTTGAATGCGATTTTTTCTCGGTCAGTACCGGTGTATTGTTGTGCTTGCCTCGTCGACTGGTTATTGGTTTTTATAAGAATTTTATCAAAAGTTTTGTCAACATTGCTTAGAGCGTTTCGTTTTCTGTGTCACTGTGCTAAAAACTGATAGTCTGTCTTTTTTCTTATTAATATCACAATCAGCGAGTCAAGAACACCCCATTGTTTGCAACTGTTTTACTTTTATTGTTTTCGCATCTGTTTTACCTGTTTCCAACTGTGAGCTCGTGAAGTGTATCTTTCGATGGGTGCATTTTAATTATTCGTTAGGCGAATCAAGAATTGTTATTCATTTAATAAATGGCAGATTTTCTGTAAAATTAATTTTGTCTTGATTGAAATATTCACTGATTATCTGTTGTGCTCGTTGTTTTTATGGTCAGCACAAAGTTATTTTCATAGATTCATTTGTGTCTTTTTTAGTTTTTGTAGAATAGCTATCCAATACCTATTTCAATTGATCTATTCCCGAATTGTTCCAAAAAAGAACACCAAATATTTGTTTATCACAAGATATGGTTAATTTGAAACTGTATAAAACTATCATGAAACGACTGGATGTCAGTTTTTGTGAATGTAATGTGGTGGTTGAGCACAACAGAACAAACGTGTATGTTCTTTACATCGAGGTTTTCTCAGATGGTCCACCAAGATGAGCGAGCACAAACGTAATCTGTAACGCTCTCTCCAAAGTCTCGAAAGTACAGCAATAAAACGCGCGTGTTCGTTTCAAGAGAAAAAATGTCGCGCGTTCCACGCCCACCACCACCGTTCGATCGTGCCGGCGTTTCGGGCACGTCCGAGCTGGCAGCACTGTCGACGAGGAAACAGGAGAAACTGGACAGAGCGTTGGAGCAGGCGAAGAAGGAGAAGGAGTACTTCTCGTTGCAGTACGGCATGACGATGACGATGGCTGGTATTGGCAAACGGAGACACTTCGACGAGGACGAGTTCGTGGGGGGGGGGTGTGGTGTGCACCCTGTAAGCAGTCATATCTAGTCGTTCAGTCAGTCAGCTTTATTCTGAAGTGCACGGCATACCAGAGAAGTGTAAGACACCATGAGTAGGCAAGCCAAAATTGGACGGTATTCAGTCAAATTGAAATTCAAAATTTCTAAGACCTTTCCATCTGCATGCTGTCGAACGGCGGTCATGCGGATCCAGCGTTCAATATTAGAAATCGATTACAACCAACAGTTGCATACAAAGCTGTGTTCAAGTTAGAGAACGAAAGTCATGATTTTCAGCGAATTGGAGAAAGACGATGACGAGCCTGCGTACCAGCCAGCGCCTGGAAGTCCCGGTGAGTGTTTGGCTTGTAAGCTGCACCTTCAAAGTGTGCTCATACCTGTGTTGCTGACAGTGGGTGTCATTTTACTTGTTCCAGGCACGCACGCATCGAATGCTGGCAACGCCAGTGGCTCGGATGACGACGACCCACTGGACGCGTTCATGGCCGGCGTTGAGGTGCAGGCGAAGAAAGACAAAGAGCAGAGTTTGCAGCGAAGCAGTCAAACGCAGAAACAACAGCAAGACGAGGAGAAGGCGCAGTCGAGCAAGAACAAGAAACAACAGTTGGGGCGGACTGACATCGACGAGGAAGACATGCAGGAGTCGTATTTTAGGTCGGCCAGTGGTTTAGTGGATTACGATGATCGATTTACAATTAAAACCCAGCCATCTCACTGATTAGCTAGTTTATGGTGGGGCAGCAGAAATTGACCAATGGACTGTCAGATACTCAAAAAAAACGTTTCCAGATGGATGGAAGAGCACCCGGTAACGGGTGTGGACGAAGAAGAAGAGGTCGTGGATTATGACGCTGAGGGCAACCCGATATACGCGAAAAAGGTAACTTGTAAATGCAGCACATTGATTGGCTGCAGCACGCTTTGATGCATTTGCTTTGCTTTGCTTGATGCTTTGATGCAGCACCAATTGATGCATTTGCTACTTTCTCAATCCAAATCGGCATCCAAATCGGCAAAATCCAAATGCATTCAACAATAACCCCTTATTCTTTCGCGACGTTTACCCTGTCGTTTTTCAGCTGATCGACCCGCTGCCTGAGATCGATCACTCCAAAATTGAATACGCACCGTTTGAACGGAATTTCTACGTGGAGCACGCGAACATCGCTGAGTTGGACGGTGCGGCCGTGGATGGACTGCGAAAGAAGCTCGGAATAAAGGTGGGCCGTCACCGATTCGAAGACGGTTGTTTGTGAACGCGTGGCGGTGAGAATGGACACAGCCGCCTATTGCGTCTGTTTATCTGACTTTTGCTGTGGTTGATGTGCATTATCTACCCACGTACTGAGTTGTCGCAAGACTGCATTTTTTTCATGTCAAGACAAGCAAATCTTTATTTGTGACTATAATAAGATGATGCTGTGCCAGATCTTTGCTGTGCGATGCTGTTTTTATGATTCACTTCATCGTTCATTGCAGGTGTCCGGCATTCTGCCACCGAAGCCGGTGAGCAGTTTCGCTCATTTCGGTTTTGACGAGCATTTGATGGACGCAATCAGACGCGCAGAGTACACACAGCCGACACCCATTCAGGCACAGGTGTGATAGAACGAAAACATGAATACATTTTGTGCGCAAACAGCTCATTTGATTGGCTAGATTTTGAATGGCATACTGATTGGTTGCTTTTAACGGAACGCAGGATAACAGGGTTTAACGGGTTTCTAAGGTTAGAGATCGCAAAAGAAAACAAGCTTTTTTTAAAGTAAGCCTTTCCAAAAAAGACGTTTTTTACAGAAATATTATTTTCTGTTTTGTTCACCTCAACTTCCAATAATCAATTGCATTGATGCAGGCCATCCCGGCTGCGCTCTCTGGCCGTGACGTGATCGGCATTGCAAAGACGGGCAGTGGAAAAACAGTGGCCTATCTCTGGCCAGCATTGATACACATCATGGATCAGGTATAGTGTGCGTTGGTTTTATCCTGCGTGAGGACCTATAAACAGTCCTGAAAACACGTGTGAGTCTTCCCCTGCTTCCAAATTGAAAGGAAAAGGAAAATACAGAGAACCACACGAACCAATTGCTTCTAAAAGAAATTCTTTGTGCACCAAAAACGCGTCATAATTGTTTGTATTGTGGTTTGCTGAAGAAACTCGCTTTCATTCAGCCCGAACTCGCACCAGACGACGGCCCGATCGTGCTGATTTGCGTGCCAACCCGAGAACTGGCCCTCCAGGTAAGACTGCAGTACGAGCAACCTTACCTGATAAGATCTGGCCAATTTGCTAGTTGTGCGCACATTGTGATTTTCATCTTCAGTTTGTGCGTTTCGATTCATTCATTTCGTGTCAAGTCGGCTGTCAATTCAATTTTAAAAAAGTGTTTCTTTTTTGTGTTTCAGGTCTACCAGGAGGCGAAGAAGTTCAGTCGTGTTTACAGTCTGCGTGTCGTCTGCGCGTACGGCGGCGGCTCGAAGTGGGAACAGACGAAGGCACTGGCCGAAGGCGCCGAGATTGTCGTGTGCACACCGGTACGTTCGGTGTTCTCGACGTGCAAAAGCAGAAATATTGTTTAGTTTTTGTCCGTTCTAAATTCTGTGCGCAAATTAGTCGTGTCCGTAATCGTATTAAGATGACACGACACGATGTCGAAATTATGTGTCCATGCTTGCTAGTGTTGTGTCCGTGCGTGCGCACAAAAAAACGAATTGCTGAATCCACGTTTGTTTTTTTTCATCTGGCGAGGAGAGACAGTTGTCTTTTTGATACGAAGGGTTGATTTGAGGGGTTTATTCTGGAAATGAGATGAAGGCATCTTCTGAGAGCGTTTTTTTAAACATGATGTGCATTAAATAAAACACGAGCTGGGGCAAAAGCAAAGTGACCCATCGAAACGTTGACATGAGGTCGACGTGACCTGGCTACACTGCATGACAAACACTCAGTAATTAGTACATAGTCCGTACAAATCCTCTGCTCGATCGAACCACAACGAATTTTGATAAAAATAACTGAAAACAAGCGTTGTTGTGTCGCGGTGAAAAAAGCCGGTGAGAAAACCAGTGAATCAAATCCAACCAAACGACGATTGATTGACAATCGGATGTACAACACTTCAAAGAACTTCGATCACACATCACATCGTCGATAGTGGGTGGGTCTTCGTGAGCAACAGCGGCTGCCCAGGCACCACCAGAGGCGTCGCAGTTTGCTGCACAGACAACGCAGTGCTGTCGATGATGACCGATGCCGTTGCGCTTGCTGCATTTTGCTGCTGTCACGTGACAACGACACCGTTTCACTGCTGTCATCGTTGTCGTCGCGGTTGTGGTCGCCGCTGGCGTCTTGAATCTTCGACTTCTGACGGTGCTTGTTGGAGTGTCCACTCAGAAGCGGTGCCGAACGATGGCGACTCGCGTGACTGCTGACACTCGCTGGAGGAGACGTCTGCACATCGAGAACGGCTGTTCAATTCGTCTGTTGACGCTGACTGACAGCGATTGGCTGCACTACGCTTGTGTTCAAATTTAGCCTGCAAACTAGCTGCTGCAGTTTGCATTCGTCGATGCGCATCATGCCGTCGGTGTTGGTGGACTGTGGTTGCGGTTGCGGTGACGTGGCACGTCGTTGCACCGCGTTACTGCACTCGCACCACCGTCCAGCATACCGTCGCACAAGTCCGCATCATGCGCGCTCATTCAGAAAGCAAGCTGCCAATTTGAGACCGACCAAAGTGCAGACAACTTGGATACTGATTACTCGATAGCAGAAAACATTGGTGTCAAAAAACACAATGCATAACGATGTTTGCGCACCGACGCAGTGGCGCTTGTTGTGCTCATCATTTCGGCCGAATTACTACTGTACGTCTTTGACGTCAATCCGGGACTGTCCGTTCTCCCCGGTTTCATGGACGGCGGGCAATTGGCTCGGTGGATGGAGACGAAATCGTGCACTGTGGACTCGATTGTGGCCAAGTGTTGCGCTGCACTGCCCTGCGCCGTGCACGCCACTGCGCAAGCAGCTGAGATGGAAATGTTTTTGTGAAAGAAAGGAACGGGAGTCGATGATCTTTATTTCAGCGTTCTGTTTCGTTTTTACTGGTCTCAGCAACACGATGCGCACACGAGAAAAAAACGAACTAAATGGGGTTTTCGTTTTGCTAAGACATTGTCATTGCGCCAACTCTGCTCATTTGTTGGTCGGCAAAGGTCCAAAATTGATATAGAAGTCCAGACAATCCCAAAGACTCCATCCAGCCAGACTAAATCAAACGAAAGCCCCAACTGAAAATCGGCCAGTTCGCGATTTGCGAGCTCGTGCTCGACAGCTGAGTGTAGCTGGCGTTGGCAGACGAGTCCGAATTGGTGCAAGCGTCCGCGTCGCCGTGTGCACGGACGTGCGCTTGTGCGTGTGTGTGCGACCGGTGCATTGGCAGTTGCAGCATGTGGCAATTATAGTCCGTTTATGAGAACCTGCTCTGTGTGAATCACGTCACTACTGCAACACAGCGTGCGTGTGGTGATGCTTTGGAGACGGGCGGAAACAGTAGAATGAGTGGATCTTTGGAAGCGATTTCTGCAGCCAATGTTAGATGATGATGATCAGTTTAGGAAACTGATGTCAATGTTTTTGTGTCGGTTAATGGAGTTTTTAAAAAAAGTGTAAATGTAGTGCATTTTTCGAATTGCTGACTCACTTTTTTATTACAGGGCCGCATGATTGACATGGTGAAAATCGGCGCCACCAAATTGAACCGCGTCACGTTTCTCGTGTTTGATGAGGCAGATCGCATGTTTGACCTGGGATTTGGTCAGTGGCATTGGGGATTGAGAAATCGGAATTGGGAACATGCAGCTTCGCTAAATACAGCTAGCTGATTGGTTGTAGTTTGAGTTGCGATACGCGCTGGTTGGCCAAACCAACTGCCAGTTTCTGTGCCGGAGTTTTTGTCAAGAGTAGAAGTTTTTCTGAGCCACCACACCGTCTCAGTGCAGATTGGTGGTTTCTTGGAATCTTTAAAAGTCCAACGACATCATGAAACTCCAGCAACGCCTGCCCTGCAACATGAAACTTCCAGAAGCGCAAGTGCGCTCGATTGCGAACCACGTGCGCCCCGACCGCCAGTGTCTGCTGTTCAGTGCGACGTTCAAGAAAAAAGTGGAGCGTCTGGCGCGCGATGCACTCGCTGACCCCGTCCGCGTCGTGCAGGGCGAAGTCGGCGAGGTACGCTGGACGAGTTTTCTTTGTTTCGTGGGCGTTTGTTTCATTTAGTTACGGTTTCCTTTCAAGAAACCCCGACAAGTGTCGTCATCTCATGTTGTGGGGTTTTCAACAGAGAACCACGTTATGTACCAATGTGCCCATCTAATCCATATGTTCCATTGTCTAAATCATACACACGCTCGCATATTAGGCGTCGTTACATATCTCAACCCAAGGCCTACATGTTCATTCAATTGACACGCGCAAATTTCTTGTTTTTTACATTCATGTTGGGTGTAATTTGTCTCGAAAGAACTCCACCCATAATCAGGCAAACGAGGACATCATGCAGTCTGTCGAGATCTTGCCGAGCACCGCGTCGAAATTCAACTGGCTGCTCAGACATTTGGTCAGCTATTGTGCAAGTAAGTCCACTTGGTCGTTTCAGCCAATCATCGTATTTGATTTAAATTTGTGATCTGATGCTGTTATTTGGTGCGTCAAGGGCCCAGTTTTATGAACGATTTTATTCAAAGACAGTGGTATGATATGGCACTACTGGACGACTAAGCGGTGTATAAAACTGGCCCAAAGCAGTCAATTGCTTGCACTTTCCTTGTCTTTCCAGCCGGCAAAGTGTTGATATTCGTCACGAAGAAACAAGACAGCGACACTCTCGCGGCGAGTTTGCGTGCGAAAGACTTCACCGTTCTCCTGTTGCACGGCGACATGCTGCAGCACGAGCGCAACGAGGTGCTGCTCAGGTTTCGCAAGGATGAACAACAGAAGATCCTGGTGGCCACTGATGTTGCCGGTGAGATAGCTTGATTGGGAAATGTGGTGTTTTTGAAGTTCTAGCTGATTGGTCGCATTTGAATTTGACATTACATCTTGATGGCCTGAAGCGTGTCATAGAATTGTATTGAATTGAATTGAATAGTTTTGATGTGTTGGCTTTGTCGTGTTTTCCATGCATTTGAATGTGTGACTGCAGTTTCCTGAAACTCTGACACGGCTCAGCGGTGTTCGCTGCTCTTTTTCACAGCTCGTGGTCTGGACATCCCGGAGATTCGGACAGTTGTCAACTACGATGTGGCACGCGACATTGACACGCACGTGCATCGCATCGGACGGACTGGCCGTGCTGGTCGGACTCGGATTCAGTTTTTTTTGTCATTCGAAATTCTGGTTATTTTAGCAAAATAATTCAGGTTCCCTATCAATCTCAATTAAGTCAAAGCAAATTTTCAGTCACTGTGAATCGTAACCGTTACTGGATTGGCCTCACTGATTGGCCCAACCATTCAATGCAGCCAATAGCATACCAGAATGCACACGTTTTACAGTTTGAGAAAAGTTTCTTGTTCAGTTCCAATATGAAAAAATTCCATCCAAAAAACAGGCGAACGTGGCTGGGCGTTCACGCTGGTCACCGAAAAAGACAAAGAATTCGCCGGTCATCTAGTGCGTAACCTGGAGAGCGTCAATCAGCTCGTCCCCGATAAATTAATCGATCTGGCCATGCAGGTTGGTGGAGTTTTCCAACGTTTCGCGTTCTTGCAGAATGTAGAATGGCGAAATAAAGCGCAAGATGACGACGGAAAACAAGGTGGGGCCTCGACCTTCACATTCCATTTTTTTCGTTCGCATTCGGATTCTTGCGCATTGATTAGTTGAGCTACCGAATTGTTTTTTTTTGTTTTGTTTCTAGTGTTTGCTCTATCCGCGGCACCGGGAGTTTTCTGTGCTTTATCGTTTTTTGTTCACCTGTACCACAATTTCAGTCTCAATGGTTCCGCAAGTCTCGCGGCAAGCACGTGCAGGCGAAACGGACGAACATCGGTGGCCGGGGACTCGGCTACCATCCGTCAACCTCTTCCGAAACGGGCACAGGTTGAAAAGAGCGATAAAAAAAGTTTAGAGGAGAGTCGCAAAAACATAAAGATAAAACATAAAAAATCGAAAAGAAATTCTAAAAGTTGTCCATGAAACTTCCAGCAACACAGCGTGCCCTGATGGCTCCGCCGAAAAGAAAATTTGTGCCTCCGCCAATCGAGGAGCCGGAAAGCTCGACCGGTACCGCTGGGAGCCGGTTGCAGGCGATGAAAGCTGCGTTCTCGGTCAGTAAGATTATAAAAAACAAACTGTTTTTAAACCTTGAGAACTCTTTTGTATTGTTGGTTGATGTTGTTGTTTGGCCATTTACGGTCGAACTGTAAATCATATGCATTCAAAAGTTTACATCTGGCATGCTGATTGGTTGCTTACAGCTGGTTGAACAAATCAATACTAATGGTTGCTTCGAGCTTGTTGAACGAATCAGTTAGCTCAATTCAAAAGCAACCAATCAGCTGATTGCGTGTGATTTGTAGTTTGACATGGTTCGTCGTTTGCTGATCGACTTTGGTTTGTTACATCATACTGCGGTAATGTGGCAACTGATCGTGCCGGATTTGAACTTTGTCAAAGTTTTGCTTTCAGTCCTCATACCAAGGCAAATTCCAAGCGGCCAGCAGCGCAACGTCTTGGGACGGAACCAGAATAAAAGGCAGTGACCCGAAACCGGAAGACGGAACGGGCAAACGCAAAAGGTCATCCAGATGGGAGGACTGATCTGTGACTTGTGAATAGCCTTTTGGACTTTCAAGTGATCAGTCAGACTTCTCAGACTCATTCTATTTGGTTTATCGGTGTTGTCAAAAAGTGTCCGTGTTCATTTTGCTGTTTTTTGTGCATAATGGTGACCGATGAAACATCTCTGACGCCTGCCTCACAATCCTGACAATGTGTAAATAGTTTCTGGGTTGGTGCCAATAGCCCAGTCCAGCCAGCCAGACCCATATAACGTTTATACCACACACACTCTGAACACCCGTCAATAATTTCATAAATCGTAAAAAAAATAATAATGCACATGAGAAACAGAAAAGAAACTTCGTTTTTTTTTGTTGTCCAAAAGCGTTGTGTCACAGTTCCGTTTTCTGTTTTCTTGATATTCGTACGGCACGAAAATAATATGAAAAACATGGAACCTTGTGAAACATATGACTAGGCCGTCTGGAATTACAGACATTTTCATAAACCTGTCACTTTTTGGCAGAATACCCAGCTGGCGAAGGAAGAACGAATGGGGTCGGAAGAAAACAATTCTATCGTCAAAGATTCGCTCCTCTTCGAAGTTTTTCGCATGCTTTGTCGTGTTCTGCGAAGTAAGGTGACAGACAGGTTTTAACAAACACATTTCACTCAAGCGAAACTCACTGACTGACACTGAAGGTCTCACAAAGCAGTAATGCAACTAAAAAACAACCCGCTGAACTGCTACCACAAACCTATTTTGTTTCTGAAAACTAGCGAAGATAATTGCTGCTGATAATTTCTGACCAAAAACCAAAACAAACAAGATCAATCGTGAAACGATTGTGAGATGCCGTAAAAATTGTTAAAAAACGTCAAGTTCACCGAAATAATGTAAGTGGACATAAAATTCATTCAGTTCAATTTTCAATATTATTGATGACAGCTTATTTGACGTGCACACGTCTCGGATAAATCAAGAATAAGGACAGCTGCACCAATGAAAGCGCAATACCGATCACGTTCGGGTACTGCAACGCAAGGGAACGCATGGAAACAATGGACCATCAAAGTCCAACTTCCAACAACAACAAAATGCTGAACAGGTTGAAAAAAGTTAAAATTTAATGACACGCTCATTTCTTACCAAGCCGATTTTTCCATGTGGCAAGTTTTGTTTGTTCTGTGTTGCTTTTCTCATTATTTTGATCAAAAAACAGCACCAACCTTTATGTAATTGTCGTTCACCAACGACCCATAAAGAAACCACTGACAAGAGACGATCAGATTCGCAGCGCACAATGGCAACGGTAGATTCTCTGTGCTTCGCGTTTGCAGTACGTCCGCCTAAAAATGCAGTTTCTTTACACTGAAAAAAACGGATTCTGGTTTCGGAACGAAAAATTTCTGATTTCGGAAACCAGTCGAGAAAGAAACGAAATCGAGACACGGCTCCGATCACAGGTGCCGAGGGCCAGACAGAATGAGGCTTAGAGGCTGTCCCTCTCAGGCTCTTGTCCACCACAACGGGATGTGCCGGATTTCGTATCTTCGGGTTTCAGGAACCCACGTTGGGAGGAGCTCCGCCGGTTTGTTCTGTCAGCTCAGCGCAGTCAATCATCAAGCAGTTTGCAAATTTGATTGAAAACGGACACAGTTAAACTTCCCATAATATGATATGGTTCTCATGCACTGTTCCCTCGTCTGTTTTCACTTTCCGGAAACCAAAATGAAAATTTAAAAAAATGGCGCACCAGTCCAGCGAGTGGTGCACCAAAGTTGAGGATGTTGAACACGACGCACATGAGACCAAGGTTGTTCAGTGTTGACTCGAAGTTGGTCAACGCACCGACGCTGACGTAATAGAGCATTGAGACACTGAGTGCAGCGATCAGCAGCAGTTGACGGTTGAGTGTCTTCTGGAAAATGGTGCAGTTGAGATTGGAGGTGATCGTGGTGTGTTTGTGAAAGAAAACACACTGAATAATCCAGTCCCTTAGGAGCTCTGATTCGTGGGCATTACGTCAAATTAGACATGGTCGAAACAGATCCGGTCAGAGCAGACCCACTGTACGTCCCATAAGTTAAAGCTTTGGCACATCATCCTGATATTTGACGGGTCTCGTTTGACCGCCTGCCGAATTGGTGATCCAACCAACATTAAAAACCGTTTTTTTCTTCGTGAGTTTATTGAGTTTACTTGCGACATTACATTATTACGTTTTACATTAAAAAACCGTGCAATTTCAGAACACTAAGGAAAGGAAAAAAGGGATTTCTTCAAAACGCACCCAACGACGCAGTTCTTCATTTGTGTGTGTGTGTCGCCACACTTCGGTACTGTTTTTGTAATTTTTATTTTTTATCCAATCACCTGGCTGAGACTGGCTACGGAATGGTGAAGTGAAAGCACCACCCTCACCCGATTGCGACAGTAGTACCAGTAGAACGAGAGATAGGCGACTTGCAACGCGAATCCGATGACGTTCACGGTGACCACCGCGTTGTCGCCTTTCAGCAGTCCATAGCGAAGCCAGAAGAAACCACTGGGTGGAACGATTGATCACAATGAACTGCTGTTCGCAATGAAAACTACAGATGAAAATTAGAAAAAAACCAGAAACGATCAATGAAAGAAAATCACCCAATGGAGCCGAGAAGAAATGGCGCCGGAGTGATTCCATCCGTGTTGCCTTTCGCAGCGATATTTCGACAGATTGGACTGAAAATTTGTGGTGATAATAAGACCATCAAAAAGAAGTTGTTCTGGTGAAAATTCCGACGTCGAAAATTGAAACTCGAACTGAAACCACAAACTCACATTCCACAAAGAAACAATCCATAGGTCGACACAATTGCCACGATAGAAAGCAGATCGAGGAATTTCATCTCGAAAACGGGAACAATAAAATCAGCCGACGGAAATAGAAATGCCAATTCGCCCATCAAATGTTCGACACCTTGCGAGACTGATAACGAAACTGTCGTGTCCACTCTATCTAGTCACTGTCCACTGACTCACTATAACCACGTCCACTGTTCACACCAACACCTCCTTCGTCCTTTTTTCAATGTTGTTTGTTGTGTTTTATCAGTCTGACACTCTCTCAATCAATCCGCTTTATATTTCGTTCTCTGAAACAAAAATGTCATTGGCATCGCATCGCATCACAACAAGACAAGCAAGGAAAAGAGCATTCATAAAGCAGTATTTAGTGACGCCAAGCTATGTGGAAACATGCAAAAAATTGTACCACAAATTTGTAGATGAGCGTCACCAAGACCAAATACCGTAAAGTCTTGCATATAAGGTTCCTCCCACTTATAAGACCCCCACCCAAAAGTGGGCGGAGTGTCACACGGCGGGAAACCCAAAAATTCAAAATTTTGAATGGGTCAAAATCCCAACCCGTTTATAAGGCCCGGAATTCCTAATCTTCGCTTTATAAGGCCTCCTCCCACTTATAAGGTTGTCACACAAAATTCCACTTTTTTCAGAAATTTTTGATTTTCAAATTTATATAAGGAGACCTTATATGCAAGACTTTACGGTATGCTTAATGATGCTGCAGTTTGGTAATAAAAAGTTTGTATTTCAGCATTCTTTAGAAAATCTGTTGGTTGACCGCTGTTGGTTTTTTGGGTGACCACACACGTGACCACAATTAGGGTTGGCAAAATACCGTTTTTTTTTCAAATCGTAGTAAAAAAAACCCGTATTTTTACCAGAAAAAAAACGAAAGCCAAAAGTTGTAAAAAACACATATTTTTCGCAGCCGACTGTAAACTTGAACCAAGATTTGTGAAAACAGCTTTCAGAATGCTTTGTTCAAAATATTGTGCACCAACAAATAAAATAAATTTTGTTTGGGCTTCAAAACCCAAAAGGTTAGATCGAACATTATCTTTTGCTCAATCGTTTATATTCCACCAATTACACAAAAAAAATTTCAGCATTTTCACCGGACAGTCTTTGATCACAACAGAGGAACACAATTTGTTGCAATAACGCAATTAAACCGAATCAGTTCAGTCAGTTCAGATCAAAAAGAAAACAAATCAGTAATCGTGTAAGAAAGACAATTTTGAGTGACATTTGGAATTTTTGGCATTTTCAGCTCAGCTCGGCAGCTCCAGCCGATTCTGGCACCTCGCTTAACAGTTCTTTCAAAACATCAGTGTCAATTTCACAACTAGCACAAGTCACGAGTGAAGTTGCGAAACGAGTGAAAAATGTTACAAAAACTAACAGTCCAAAATTAAAAAAACCGGAAAAATACGAAAAAAACGGAAAAATACGGAAGCGGTCTTTTTCCCGTTTTTTTTTCAAGGCACCAATTTTTGCCTTGGTAAAAAAACGTGTATAAATACGCGTTTTTTACCGGTAAAAAACGGTATTTTTACCATGCCAACCCTAACCACAATGCGTCGTTGTGAACGTGAAACATTCGAAGCAAAACAGCGGGTAAGGCATTTTTGAAATTGGCCCAAAACCTGGTTGGTTGCAATTGCAAAGCTCGGTTGCAAGTGCTTGCCGCGCCGCGCCCACTGTAGTTCTAAAAATCAAAAGCATTGTATTTTTGAATCTAAAATCGAATCCCTGAATGGGTAAAACCAATGAAAATGGGTAAAAAAGGTGACAATTTGAACATCGGACGGAAATCCACAACCGAAATCAAATTTAATTGAAAAGTTATTGTTCATTTATTGCTTATTAATTCATTGTTAATTTATTGATTTTTACCTTCTTGGCAGCAAAATTCAAAAATACAAATTGTGCTGTGATATTGTCTTCCGTCCGACTACTTCACACCGAAGTTCACGTTTACGAATCCGTTATTGTGATGCCCGCACCAGAAATCGAAGCAGATGTTCACCAGAAGAGCGGCGGTACGCGTCGTCGCCGTCCGATGTCGCTGAACGAGCGATTCACGTTGATACGACGCGGCTACATGCCTGAATACGTTGATCGACAGGTCGTTTGGTGTTGTGTTTCGACGTTTTTTTTGTTTTTGTCTTTCAAGTTGAAGAAATTTCCTTGAAAGTTTGTTGACATTGTTTCAGACCAGCAGCGCTCGCACGAGTCGCTCAGTTCGACTGACGAAATTCGAAACTCGTCAATCGCCGCCGGTGCCGTCGTCGTCCGTCGTCGAAAATGTCTGTTATTATGTTATAACAGTCACTTATCACGTTTTTTTGTTTTTTCTTATCACAATCTTTTTTGTTGTTCTCGGAATGCATTTTAATTTTTTTTTGTAAATTGCAATTTGCAAGGTCACCGAAGAACTGCATGCAATCACGATCACGCAAAACGAACAGCAGAAACAAACGACAAGCAACGCTGACGGCAATGCCAGCGATCCTGACGTGCGTTTGCTTGTTGCCCAGTTTCCCATCAGCTGAAGTTTCGTGGTTTCCCTTTGGCAAAATACAAAACTCTATTTTTTTCCAACTCTCACAAACTCAAATTTTCAGATCAAGTCGTTTTCGTCTGACGTTTCGTCGTCGCCGAATCAATGACTCATTCTCGAAAGCGCCGGTATTTTCGAGTACATTGTTTTGTTTGGTTTTTTCTGGTGCTGAATGCTGATTGATTATTTTGGCTTGTGATCTGAATCTCGGGTTCAATGCATTGCTTTTGTTTCGTTCGCCACTCCACTCACTCCACACATTGACTGTAAACATTTGGTTGCATTTTTTGTCAAAAGCATTGTCTACTCATTTTATTCCATTCCAGTTTATTCGTAATAAACAATTGCAAACACATTCAACAAACAAAACGTAAGCGCGATACTCATGAAAATAGCTAGCACCATAGTCCTGCGAATCGACAATATTTTGAAAAAATAAAATGTTAAAGTGAACCGCGGTTGGGAAAGGGCTGATTAAAATTGACAGTGTAAAATTAAAACCATGCTTGGTTTGATCGATAAAAATGGTGCAAATGGTGTCCCTGGGTATGGAGCTTGTACTAAATGGCATGCAATCGATTCACTCAATTTAATTCACCATAAAGCGACCCCATTTTTTCAGTGAAATCAGAAGTCTGAAAACAGCGCACTCTGTTACACAACGCAGAAATGTTGCACAGTCACGAGCAACCCACGCACACATGCGATATTGCAGCAGGGCTCGTGTCATCACATAAAGTGCATGTGTGTTTGTGACATTGCTGTGGCGTTTGTAACTGAGTGCACTGTTTTCCGACACTGACTTTTACCAGCACAACTTTCCACCGTAACAATTCTGCAGTCCTTCCGGGCACGCGGAGCACGCGCCGTTCTGTGCGTCCTGGAACTTGAACGCTGGTAACGCGTGCATTCCGTTCGGCGACACGATCACCGTGTTGCCCGAGGGATTGTAGTGGCAGACGAGCACGAAGCGGTGGCCGCGACCTCGCACGCCCCAAATGTCGCGGCACTGCGCTGCGCCACAGCCCATTCGGTACGACTTTGACCAGACCACCTGAGAGTTGTTTCAGAGAATGGCACAGGGAAAACGGTTTGTGTATTCTGAAGGTCGGTCGGTTACGAAGTCGATCACGTTATCATTTTCACTTTGTTGTTCTTGCTGTTCATTGCCGTCGGCAACCCGTGCCATTATTTGCCGCAACCATTTTTTGAGAACGAGTGCCACGGAACGGCGAACATTGAAATCGTTGAAGGTTGTCAGTTCCAGAATGACTGAAGCCCGACGAGTGGCACCAAACGTAAAGAATCCAGTTCACACTATGCTCCTCTAGTTCTAACCTGAGTGTAGTGTCCGCAGCATTTCGTGTACGAATGTGGACAGCTGCACTTTGGATCGTTCACCTCCGCGTACCACATGTGCACCGCCTGACGGTAGTCGGAGTACGGTGCGGCCCAGATGTTCTCGCCCGTGCGCACGCGGTCGGTGCTGTGACGAAAGTCGCAGCGATTCGCGTGTCTCTGCGCGGAGCGTGCGAGGTCCTCCGTCCAGAACATGTAGCGCATGTCGCGCGCCGGTACCTACATAATCCGGATTGATTTGTGATCAGTCAGTGATTGCTCTGATCTGTCAAGTTTGCTTGGCATTTCGGACCGTGAAGGAATTCTGTTTGAATTCAACCGCCGAGCTATTATTTTACACGTTCTGGCAAACCGGTTTCAACCAATTTCCAGCATTCATCAACTTTTTGCCAGCATTTTGTGAATGAAAATTCGGTGACAAAAACCTTGCCGTTGTAACGGGTTTCATTCTCATCAACAGGGTGCACTTGTTTGCTCAATTCATTTTCATTGAGAAACTATGTTGTGAGTAATTGAGCACGGTACATTTGCTGCACCCATTGTGCGCAAATTTTTTTGACTGTTTTTCTCAGCAAACAGCAGACGCACAAAAACGCCTATTCGAGCACACGTGTAAGAGTTGGCGACTATTCAAATGATAGGATCTAATTCGTGACAATCTATGACAAACACGCTCCGTTAATTGTAAACATCTCGGGGTAACAGAATTATGAAATTGTTTAAAATTGGGCCAATGATCACAATCATACGTCTAAAATAAATTATGAATGTAACAGCTTCAACAGCTTGACAACTTGCACGAAGAAAAACCAGTGGTCAAGAGAGAAAATTGAAAGTGTGTTTCACAAGTAATTATCACCCGTTGGGAAAAAAATCACACATGTTGGCAGTTTTTCAACATCTTTCAAAATGAAATTATTGGAGTGGAACACACTGCTTACAATGCTTACAAAAACGAATTGTAACCGAACCTAATCGCATGTTTCATATCGGAAGTGTTGTGCAATATTTGAACACATGAACACAAGGCGATTGGGTTGAGTTTTCCGAAACCCCATAGGAAAACATGATGGATATTCTCAGAATTCTAGTTTCAGTTGCCAAAACTGGGACAACAGAATACGGTATGTACTGTAGCATGTCTTGACACGATCTCACTGCAGACGGCCCTGTTCTTAATGAATCATTGCAACGACCACGTTACGACCATTTGCTCATTTGCCATTGCCTTTTCCATAACCCTTGACACGATCGCAAACGTTGCAGCAAGATCGTGTCGAAGCCGGAGTACGGTACCACTTAACGTGTTACCGACTATTCGTGTACATACCATCATACGAAATTGATTATGCTGCGAAAGCAACAGTTGTTTCATTTCGGCGTTTGGTGGCAGCTCCCGAAGCAGCAGATTCTCGGCGTACCATCGAGTGGCGCGTGCGTTTCGCTTGTTCCTGATGATGTCGGCTGCACCGCTAATTAGAGGGTCTTCGCTGAGGTGGTCAGTTCTGATTTGCTCGAGCATCAAAATGAAATAGACGATTGTGATTATAAAGAGGGCCATCGTGGTTCTTATGATCTTTGAATCGATCGTTGGTTGATGGTGCAGGATCGGTCGACCACGCACGTCGCGCAAAAAATGCTGTACCCAAACCTGAATTGAAAGAAAGTTGAAAGCTGATTTTAGTTGCTGTGGGAGTTTTGGCGTGTGCTCCAACTTGAGCTACAATTACACTGTAGCACTACTTGTTCATGCACTGCTTAACGTACATCGGCTGTAGGAGAACTGAGGGAAGGAGAACTGAGCACGGAGAACTGAGGGAAGGAGAACTGGTCACGCGGAAAACTGAGTCCCACGCATGCGCCCTCAGCGGAGGACTGAGTCCCACATGTTTTTCTTATTACCTGTGTGTTTTTCTTCATCACCGTTGTTCAGCTTTGGTTTATTTAGACTTTTACGTGGTATCTAAGCTGTTTTCAATAAAATTTTAACTTTTTAATATGGAAAAAATGATCTATTGCTCACAATTGCAGATTTGTTTATATGACATTGAATACAGCATGTTTTTATTCGAAAGAGTAGACATGAACGTTTCAGACATAAACAATCAAGTTTTCCATGTAAGTATTCAAAACTTTCACAAATAATTAGCAGTTTTCAAAAAAATATGTGTCACAATATCGGCAAATAAAGCGTTTTAAGGCTTTTGTAAATTTCAAAACATATCGAAATCATAAAGTTTTGTAAAGGCTTGTGAAGTGCCTTTGGAACAGACCCAGTGCTGGTTGCCAAAACCGCCGAAACAAACCACAAACAACATATCACCGTGTTCCCGATGCTTTGCTGAGTTGATTGAGCTATCGATCGTCGAAATCGGTCGAGCACAGCGCCGGCAGAGTCCCGTGACAGGTTGGCGCACAAGACACATGACGTAAAACGCACGTATTGCCAACACATAACGTCGCCGAGATCACGATTTCCTCGGCCGATTTCGACGATCGACGGCTCACAAATCAACAAAAGATCGATCGAAAAAACTCACAAATCACAATAAATTGGTGTTTTGTGTTTTTTTCACAAAATTTTTATTGCACACCAACCAATGTTCAGTGAAACAAAAACATACCACAAACGACACATCATCGTGTTCCGGATGCTCCGCTGAGTTGATTGAGCCGTCGATCGTCGAAATCGGCCGAGGAAATCGTGATCTGGGCGACGTTATGTGTTGGCAATACGTGCGTTTTACGTCATGTGTCTTGTGCGCTGACCTGTCACGAGACTCTGCCGGCGCTGTGCTCGACCGATTTCGACGATCGATGGCTCAATCAACTCAGCAGAGCATCAGGAACACGATGACGTGTCGTTTGTGGTTTGTTTCGGCGGTTTTCTGAAAGTCGAAAAAATCACACACCACCATAAATTGGTGTTGTGTGTTTTTTCATAAATTTTTTATTGCACACGAACCATTGTTGAATGAAACAAAAACTAACCATAAACGACACATCACCGTGTTCCGGATGCCCTGCTGAGTTGATTGAGCCGTCGATCGTCGAAATCGGCCGAGGAAATCGTGATCTGGGGGACCTGACCAATTCGTCGAAATGATGATGACTTTACTTCATTTTGGAGTTGGGCTTTGGAGAAGACCAGTTCGATTTCTGTGGCTATTTTGACAAAACAAACCAAAAAATTGAAAACTGACGGAAGAAATAGAAAAAACCGCTCATAAAGGAAGCGAAAAACGACGGAAGTAGGGAAGGATAGGGAGGGAAGGATCAAGGAAAAAAAAATCTGAAAATGAACATAATGAAAAAATAATTAAAAATAAAAGGATTTATTTATTATTAATAATAAACAGGTATAGGGACAGGGAACAAAGCAAAAACGCATTTGGTGATCAGTTCTCCGGGGCCTCAGTCCTCCTTCCCTCAGTTCTCCGCCCGTGCGTGTGAGCTGTGACCAGTCCTCCGGGCCTCAGTCCTCCTTCCCTCAGTTCTCCGCCACCCACGTACATCACATGATGAACTCGATAGGCATTGTGAAAATAAAATTTTGAAGTTTCGAAATATGTAGGTGCGGCATCATTCTCCTATCACTTATCCAACAACATCTGCACCAGCTTGTCTGTGGTTAGACGCTGTGTCAACTTTTTTTTGGCAGGCTGAACAAAACGCTTAGACAAATTGAAACTGAAATGATGTGACTTTGAAATGAATTGACTTCAAAACGAGCACTTTCTGTTTGTTTTAAAAACTGTGTAACGACCAACTTTTCGTCAACTAAAACACTGACAGAAACATAATTAACATTGTAATATGTATCTTTTGATGGGCAAAATGTGTGTGAGACTTGTTGCATTCTGACAAGCAGACGCAGTTTTTCTGGTTTTCATAAAAAGTCACGCTCATATTACCGGGACCGTAAATCAAATATATCGGTTGACCTTGTTTGTTTCACCAAGAATGCCACTATGTCTGCACGGACACTATAATTTGATTAAAAAACGTTCAATTTTTGCGACCTTGCTGTCAATTTATTTTGCATTCATTTTTTCAGAACACATGCAACTGCGATTATGCAATATGTGACAGCTTTAAAAATAACTTTATTACCTGGTGGGTGGTTCAGAGGTGCGCCATACACGTTGTATGAATGAAGCTTCATGTGCAAACAAAACTCCTTTCTGACTAATTTTCTGCATCTCAAAACGTTATACTCCAGTGTCACATTTAATTTTCATCCCGACACACAAAGCTGTAACATTTTGCAGTCAGACGTTTTGGCGACATCTACAGTTGAATTTGAAGAATGAATGCGTCTTTTTTATCACCGTCTTATATGACTGTTCTCTGATCTAAACAGGTTGTCAAGGCTATTACAAACTGTAAAAACCACCAAATTTTTTATTTCAAAAATGATCATTTTCATGCCTTGGTGCGTCCGAGAGAAAGGAGTGTTCAGAAATGTTGCGAATAGTTCCGATGTGACTAATTTATTGACAACCTTGACCAGAACGGTTAAAATGCGCCGGCGTTTTGCAACACACGTGGTTTCGAGTGCTCTTGTTGTACAAATGTAGTTACTGTACCCAAATTATAAAAATTGAAATTTACCGAAGCAACTATTTGTAAACAGCGGATATTCGCATTCGTGTTACAACGACAAGTAAATTACAAGATTACCAGTAGTTTTGATGCCACATGGCGACGCACTGCGGGAAAAAATGGAGCTCTCTTAAACCATAATAATGAAGATGTCGAAAAATGCCAAAATTTCAACCGAAGGCCGTTATGGTATGATCTGTGTTTTGAGCACTTAGTTATGTCATTTGATATGACAGCCCCAGGAGAGATAAACAGATCAGTCGTGAGAAGCAAAAACACACAAGTTTTAAAAACGGGAAAAGATAAAGCTAAAACACGTGTGTGTATGTGTGTGTGTGTGTGTGTTAGTGTAACGTCAAAAACGGTTTTTAAAAATCGTTTATAACACTTTTGCATATTTGCAAGCCACTGATGAATGAGTGATCCCAAGCGACACACAATATATAGCTTGTCAAAAGAAACGAAAAAACAGGTAGCTTCTTTGAGAGCCCTCCTTTGAGACAAATGTTTACTTCCTTGCAATTCTCATCGGAAGGTGCATTTTGTGAATGTTGCATTTTGCAAAAAATATCTTATTCCTTGTTCTAAAAGGAAAAGTTTCTAGCCAGACTGAACAACGACGAAAATTGACTACCTGTCATTTCCGTGGCGTCATGCTGGAACTTTGTGTGTGTGGCTTTATCATTTCAAATGTGGCTTCCTTCATTCGTTGCGCTGTGTGAAACCAGAGAGAGCGAGAGACAGCATGTGTTTCCTTCATAACACACATTGTTGACCACCACACGTTTCTCAAAGTGCCGTCAATTTTTTTGTCTTGAAAAATCCACACTGACGGGAAAAAAATATGAATAATGGCCGTTTAGCGTCGCCGTTTGTTTTTCTGCGGCTACCGAACCAAATTTCAAAACAAAAAAAACAGAAAAAAGCACGCGCATCATAGGTCCCTTGCAGTCTCCGGACGCACCTGACGAACCCGCTTCGAAACTGACTGAACAGCAAAAAAACGAAAAGACCGTAGACGAGAAAAAACCGAAACAAATCGTCTTGGTCGCGTGGCTGCTGTGTATCTCTGACTGGTGGTTGATTTCAAAAAAAACGAGCGTTCATAGTTTTGCAAACATACACATTTCAGGAAAAGTCGCGCGATATCATGTTACGGTCATGTTGTTTCGTGGTAGCAGTACTGTTCATTCTAACAAGCCTGTCAGTCGACGGCGTACTGGCTGTGACTGGCAATCAGTTCAGCTGCCGACGCAGCCAGCTGTGTTGTCCAACGCGCGACATTCACTGCTATGCGAGAGAGGAGGGCGAGAGTGTCGTCGGTGGCAGTGGCGATGGCCGTCCGCAGCTGAAGTCGTCTGAACAAAACCAAGGTGCACTTTCTGTCAGTGACCATAAACTTCTATGAATCTATGAGTATGGTCTTGATTTGAATCAATATGCAGCACATTAAGGAAACGCTGCTGAACCTCATTTTTTCGGTGCATCTGCATCATACTTGACACACTGAGAAACATGTGAACAACCCAAAAAACAAGTCAACAAAATCGTCATCGTTTTTTCCTTTGGCAACATTGTTTCAGCAAGATTGTGTTGGCTCACTTTTCTCAGTGATGTCAACAATTATTACAATCACAGTCTTTTTAAACTGAAATCGTCAAATACCGTAAAACTGTCAACGTCATGTCACCTCTCTTATCGACCGACCAGGGCAATTTGGTGATTTACAGTTTTCGATCATTGTGATTTTTTGGAAACCATCGTGATTTATGATCTCCAACCAAGTATCACAATTTTCCAGAGGAACAACAAGACGACAGTGCTGAGGAACTGGAGTCCTCCGGTGCCACCGACAGCGAATTCGGCCAACATTGGTCGACAGAACAAGAGCGAAACTTTCAAGAGGCGCGTCACACGCAGGAGTCGTACATTGTGGTTGACGTGCTGAGTGACGGCAGAGTGATTGGGAGGCGCATTCTCGATCGCAACTTTATTGATGGCCAATCGATGGCGAATTATGATGGAACGCCTTTAAAATACGACAACAATAACGATGACAATAACATCGGAAACGAAGAAGGAAGTGGTGATATTGGAGACTTTCGAGAAACAGCACCTGACCACCAGCACCAGGAAACCATAGTAGAAGAGACTATTGAGGTTGCATTGACTGAGAACAACAACGAAACTGATGGCAACAGCAGCAGTAAGAGCGAAAAGTACAAATTCTATTTCGGGCTTGACGCTCGTCGAAGCAACGAGGAAGTTGGCAAAAAGACGTCGGATTTGGTGATGAGGTACAGAATTTTAGGTTTGAATTTTTATTTAAAAAACTGAGAAAACGGGCGACGAAAACGGCGACAAAGATTTTTACAGTGACACTGTTATATATAACTCCACGTGCATTTTAGTAGTTTTAGTATCCCCGTCTTCTTAGCGCAGTTCAAATTGAAGTGGTATCTCGATTAACGGTTGTGTGACAAGAAAATGAAAAACCACCGCATATTTCACAAAGGTACCGAGTTCTAAACGAGCCCGCGGACGCACCTAGCCGTCGTCGCCGCCGTCTCGTCTATTCGATCGCATCACCACCGATCGTCCTGGGCCGCAGCTTTCTGCCGCCTGCCAGCGACCGTTGCTACTGTGACGCAGACTGTTTGCTGCTGAATGACTGTTGCCACGATTTCGTCGATTTCTGCAGACGTTAGCGAAACAGTTCAACTTGGTGTTCTTTCAAACGATTCTAACAGTCAGTAAACTCCTGTAACCTTTTGGAATGGACGTCACCGGATTTTCGAGGAGGGAAGGGAATGGTGTGTACCTCGAAAATCAGGTGACCCATTGATTGACCCTCATGAAAAGATCTGAAAGCAAACCTGGAATAGGTTCAAAATGCATGGTAAACGTGTTTCGCCAAGTCGTTTCTCTTTCAAAAAAAACCGAAGTTTCCAAATGCAATGTACGTTTCCAGCGACCGACTGCACTCTGTCACCCTGGTCTTCGTGGGGCACTTGCGGTCCGTATTCACAAATGAAGAGCGCAGAACAGAATGAATCCAACTTGGAACATGCCGGCCAAAACAACGAACTGTCGAAGCATTGTGGAAACGGAGTGCAGATACGTCGACGGACAATCGAGCAAGCACCGACCATGAGTGGCAAAAAGTGCGAACATTTAATGGAGACAAAGGGTTGCTACAGTGCGTGCAACGAGCTGCTCAATGGTGAGTGGTCACCCAACGCAGTGGTGGTACACCGGACTCTGTTCATGGTTCACCGTTTGAAAATGCTAGTTTGCTGTTAGTCTGTAGCAATTTCTTTCCAGAAGTGGCGTTGATTCTACCGTACAAATACGCGGAAGCACGCCGAACGGACAAATACCCAAGTATGACGTACAATGTCGACCGACGCAATACGACCAGTGAAGACATCAAGTACGAACAGGCTCAACAGATTTGACCTTGCTGCATGTGGTCAGAACGAAGTTTGACAAAACAAGAAATAATGTTCGATTTCAATGCTGACCACCAGAACATCCTAGGTATGTACCTTTTACAGCACCACCTGCGTGACGTTTCGACCGAAGTGGCTGAATCGACATTGCAAAACTGCACCAATGAAGGAAACGCTGGCTGCCGGTGTTGACGCTGTTCAAGTTGAATGTCAGCCAACGGCCGTTTCGAGCAGCAAAAACCGGTGGGTGGTGGTTTCAGTTTGTTTCCACAAAAAAAGTTCTGGTTTTAAAAAGACACGAAGGGAACTTTTTAATCACTGCAAAACTGAGAGACTTCCCAACAATTAGGCCTCAGTTTTTTTCCAAGAAGCAATCTAGGAAGCAGTTTGACTCATGCGACCCAAATTTCCTGAAAACCAGAACTTCAACTTCCATTCCAGGTGTATCGGCATTGGACTGGCGAATGTGACATCGATTTGGAAAATGGCCAGTTTGAAACAATACGAATACTGTTTTGGATGGTGGACGCAAATTGAACGATCGGACAGCGAGTGCCAGACGGCAGAGTATATTTTCGTTTAGTGGCCGGTTATTGCTTTTACTGATATCATCATATCCTCATGATATTGATGTTGATGTTGATGACTCTGATATTTTAATTGACAAGCTGTAAATAGCACCACTGCATTTTTGTTGCCACTCTGTTTGCTACTGCCATATAGACTTGCTTTTACAGTGAATTAAAACATGAAACAGCCTATGGTAACAAACAATACAAGTGTTATAGTTTCCGAGTTGCCCACTTGCGGGGCACCGCAAAAGTGTCTGGCTTTTGATAGAGCACTTCCGACTCGCCCTCCAACTGGCACGCACGCCTCGCTAGCACGAACAGGAAGTCGCTTAACCTGATGAGAAAGTTTGAGATTGAGAAAACTGACAAAAATTCAAAATTAGCACGCCAATTGGCTGCATGATGAGGGATCGTTCGACCAATCAGTCAACCAACCAATCATTTGAGCGCTAGTATGTTCGAGCTCGAAAATAGAATTCGTTCGTGTACTCTCAGAATTCAAAGCCCGAATAAAATGCCAGGGACGACACTTTCGAAACGCCACGGACCTATTGACGTATTTATACGCGGGCTCCTCAATCGATTGTTGTCTGATCAAACTCGCAAGGCATCGCTCTGTGCGTCTGCAGATCGAGCGAGCCACGTGCAGCTGGCACGCAAGCACGCCACCACCCTGTTGAGAAAATTGCAAATCGAACCAGCCAAATTGTTAGAAAAGTAACCTTCTCGTTTCCGCGTAGCCATGACACGGTGTGCTAAAGATGAGTGGAAGAACTGTGAAGTGCTTCGCTTCGCTTCCCATTAACACCAGCACTTGATTGGGACAAGTCCCAACAAAAACAAAACCAAAACACTCACGGGCAGAATGAATTGCTTCAACGGCGGGAGCGGTTCAGCGTGTTCATCGATCCAAGCGTCCAATTCCGCCACTAAATCCGAGTCGAACTTTGTGCGCTCTGTAAGCCGAGATGATTTAAAATTAATAACAGTTTTAACAGAATTGAATCTAATTTGTTTTCATACCAAAAAATCACCGACCAATGCGATGCTGCGTTGAACGACGTTCACTGACGGACGCTTGTGGCGTGGCCACATGCGAACCAATGTCCTGTAGGCAACACTGGAGCTGCAGAAAGAATCCATGATGAATGTCAGAGTCAGACATAGTGGAACTGTTTATAATCATAGGCAATCATAGGCAACCAATCAATAGCTGATTGGTTCTGCTTTAAATCGGGCTCACTGATTGGTCTGCCCTGCCGAGCTCGATGCAGCCAATTAGCATGCCAGTAATGCACAAATTGCAGCTGTTTACGTGACATGCACTGCGCTAGCTGTTTACGCCAGTTTCTCCACACAAACAGAACTTTATGTACAACACCTTCAGCAACAGTTCGGCAACGTCAAACAGTCCACGGTCGTATGCCAACTGACGGCACAGTCCAAGGTTTGAGCTGAGTTCATCCAGACAGCCGAGCGACTCAAAGATGCGCTCGTCCTTCCACAGGCGTTCATTTGTGTAGAGCGATGAGCGGCCTGCGTGAGACTTCAGTGGTTGAGCCGTTGAGAGCAGTGACGGTGCTTGTGTCAACGTCGCAAACCATCAGTACAGGAATGCTTGCTGTGCGCGAGCGTCCGAGCGAGCCTTCGCGTTCTGCAGGTGGTCGTGCATGCAGCCTGGCTGACGCCACTCTGACAGCTTTCCGCAGTGGCGGCATTGAACAACAACAAAGCGACAGGGACTTGCATTCGCTCAGCAACCTACCTTGCCACACACTCTTCAGCCACTTCTTTTCTGTCAACTTGCCCGCGATGAACCGCGGACCAACAACAAACCTTGCTGCTTACTAAATACTGCGTGGTAATCAAGCACACGTGTCTCACATTGTACACGACTAATCAGCGCGCACGACTTTCAAACTTTCAAAGCAGCCAATTGGCTAATATCACTGTACCTTGGTCACCGGTGCCCCGTCCCGGCTTGAACCGATTCACTGTCGCCGCGTTTCCCGCAGATTCTTTCGAATTAGAAACACGGGCAGCAGTTCTCAATTCGCACATCGGCGTCTGCCGCAAAGAGAATGTCGCACAATGCCCGAATCTAATAGCTCTGCTTTTTAGTTGAAGCCGTGGAAACCAGCGACACGATAACATCTTTTGAACGCACGCTGAATTTTTCAGGAACCCACATCTCATCAACTTTTTTTCAAATAAATAACCTCTTCACTTGAGGTGTTACACAAAACCCTAGTAATCTTAAAGTAATCCATAATCGATCCGTTTATCCTCGTTTTATCAAGTATTTCTCTTCCGGTCACAGACACAAACTACAGCAATGTACGAACGATTTTGATAAGCGTATGACACCAAGTATTAAATTTTGTGAGAGGACAAATTCCTGAATTAAAATTATTTGGAAGTACCAGAGCAACAACATTAACCACAGTGACAGACGATAACCAACAAAAAAACGAAAAGTTTCGGGATTGAACATTCGTGCCCAAAATGCAACCTGAAATTAACAAGCTTTTGACTTCGAAGCAACTTTTACCAAAATGAGGTCGAAAAACCAACTATTTTTAATAACTGACTGACCACCACTCCGATTTTTGAAACAAACAAGCAGAATCAAAAAGAACACTAGCTAACCTGATACTTTACACGAATATAAAATGTGACAAATACAAAAACATTCACACGATGGTGCAAAGTGAAAAGGTAGTGAGAAAATGTGCGATCCACAATAATATGCTAGCGATATCTGGAATAACCAAGCAAAGTTAATAACAAAAACAGTCTAAAAAGAGTCAGCTAAATAAGAACAGCATTCCAGCTACGCTCTCACACCTCACCTAGCGACTAGCATTGGTTGAAAGTTGAAAGAAAGTGAGAAAAAAAACGCCTTTCAAAAACATAAAACAAACCAAAACAATAAAAAACATCGGTAGAACAGAGCAAGAAACCGGTACGCCCTGAGCGTGTCTTATTGAAACTTGAACAAAAAAACAAATTTCGCAACAATCAAACGCTCACTGATACAGCGAGCAAGCCGGGATCGTCGAATATCAAGAAAGTGCCGAAATTTGGTATCGTTTCTCCCAAATAATCCAATAATATACTGAGTCACCAAAACTGAAAGCGATTCAGTTCAACGTTTTTCGACAGTTGGGCGCCCCGCAGAGGCACGGGATTTTCGTGTCTTCCAATGGGAACTTGTAATCGTACGTGATTTCCTCGCCAACGTTGATCGTTCGCTTCGCGTAGATCACGATCCGCTTCGAGCCCTCGACTGTGATGATCTTTGCGTAGCACGAAGGCTGAACAGAATGAAAAAGAACACAGTGAACGTTTTTTTGTGACATCGTTTCTTTTGTTTGCATAATGGAAGTTTTGTGTCGATGTGAACTGGCCGTGAGGCATACAAATAAACTTGATTGATTGAAACGGACACACACGCACTGAAATCAATCGCTTACAACCATCAGGATAATAATTAGTTTAAAAAGCATCAGCCAGCTACGAAAGGTCAAACAACCCTGCACGTGTACGTGTTGTTGCGGTGTTGCACAAATACCAACGCCATCCATTCATTCAAATGACGTTCCAAGCCGAATTGCTCAACCAACCTGACACGAGTGATTTATGAATCGAGCTATGCCGCCCTTTTTCGTCGCGTCAATCGCATAATCATTGTCTATGCGAAACAAATACGAACTGCCGATGCCGAGTCGTTCATAGGCCTGCTCTCGCTTGTCACAGACGTTCAGGCGTATCAATTCACCGACGTATTCGATGATCATTTCGTCGGCGTACATTCGCTCCAACGCGAACAAACCCCAGCCGTGGATCGACGATCGCGCGAATTTCACCATCTTCTTGCGGAACTGAAAATAAAGCAACAGCGAATTTCGGAACTGAGTTTTTTCAAACAGAATTCACCACATCTGTCATGTCACAAGTGGATTGGAACAACGGAACGAGGTGCCTTGGCCTTGATAAATGCTACCAATCAAAGTAACTATTGAAAGGTGACACAGAATTAAACAGGCTAGGACTAGACATTTGGTCTAAGCGGCGTCCACAAACCTTGAGCTGGTTCATTTTCAGCAGACTATCTGTCGACGAGCCGAGTCCAGCCGCGAGTCGCCGCGTCAACGAACGATTCTCACGTTCGACTTGTGCGATCTTCTTTGCTTCGGTGATATCCTGAAAAGAACGGTTGACCGTGGCGGCTTCTTGGTTTGCCGACGATTTGAATACAAGACCCGCTATGATTAAAAACATCTTGGCAGGTTCGCGTGTGCGTCTGCCTGGTGAAACCGCAAACAGAGCCAACGTTGCGCATGTCATTAGTTCACAAACCGACAAAACGTTCCAAAAAACAAACCAACTAAAAAGCCGCACCTGTTGACTCTGCAACGGCGTCCGCTCATAGCTGCGCTGCGTCTGTCGTATCATCCGCGCCCGTTTCGCCATCGCGGTCAGCTTGTAGAAGCCCTCGGTGCGTGCCGAGCCCGTCTTGTGCGGTACGACATCGGCCAGCTCATCGTCGATCGCGTTCGAAGCGCGACGTTTCTTGCCGCCCCCGGTGAACACGGGCGATGCGGGACGGACGGCCGCCGTGAATGGCAGCACGCCCTTCCATTCGGAAGTCTCGTGCGCTTGCCGGAGATACCTGAGATGGGTGCATGCACGTAAGACGCTGTGACCCTGCACGATAATATGACTTTAAGAGATGTTTGCTGCCTTGACTCGCTGCATAACACCAATCAGCCAATCAGTGCACGTGCAGCTGGTGGTTTCACCACTTCTATCGTACCAACGAACAGGAATTTCGACGAGCTTTTTAGCTGGGGTTAACGATAATCGGCTAACCCACAAAAGCGGCCAAAGAACGCCGTCAAGAACGGCACCCATCATTACACCCGTCGATCCACTCCTCGCAGTTGCACGGAAAATGAGTCCACGCAAGCCACGAGACAGGTACAACTTGTTCCGTCAAAAAAAAACCAATGCGTCCGACACCACTCACTTCTCATCCTCAAAGTCCACGAATCCGGCGCGCTGCAACGAGTACAACAGTTTCTGCTGTTCGTCGAGCGTGCGCTTCCTGAACAGCTTCTGTTTCACCGGCTGCACTTGCGGCTCTGCTATCAACGGGCCCACGGTCAGGACGCCACGTTTCAGTTGTTGCTTCTGACTTGACAATATGCTCTCCGGGGTGATCAGTGGCAGAAATGGCGGGGGCGTTGGGGTGCGCGGCGGTTGACTGTAGGAGTGATCGAACAGCAGTGGTTGGTACGGAGTGTCGCTCGGCACCACCATGCGCCGGTCTTGCCATTCAGTTTGCTCGTTGGAACCTGGTTCCGCTTCGGTGGACGGTTTGATCAAATCTGATTGAATATCGGTCGAATCAGTCCTGAAACAATGACCTGTATTGTTTACGAAGTGACATGATTATGCAAAAAACACATCTTGACTTCAAAAAAAGGAAGAGTGCCATTTCAAACTCAGATAATTTGAAACTAAGCACGCTAATGAGCTACAATTGTCAGTCAGATCAGAACAATGAATCTGGCAGAGAAACATATTTTTTAAGCCACCATACACAACAGAACGAAATCGCCGCCGAACGGAAAACTAAACGTACTGTTCCATCGGAGTTCTCTCAGGCAACCGGGGTGCATTCGCATCAGCCAGTTGACTCCCGTCCACCCGCCGATCCTGTCCGCTGCTGCGTTGTCCAGCTGAGTTTCCATCAAAATCGGACTCATTCTCTCTGTCGACGTTCTCCTCATTGTCGTCCTCCTGTTGCAACGCATCGCTGAATTCCTCCGCCGAGTCTGAATCACTTTCCGACTCCTCCTCCGAGTAACCGGATTCCTGCTGTCCAACAGCATCGTCCACTTCTTGGTTTTGTTTTCTGTCGATTTCCACATCAGATGACGCCACACTTGAATTGTCGTCGTCTTCATCTTCCTCCACGTCCTCCTCAGACTCCTTCTCTTCTTCATCCTCACTCTCTTCACTGTCCGTCTCGTCTGATTCGTCGGAGAGGTCGCCCGTCTTCGTCGACTCTGTTTCTCCAGTCGGTTGCGTTTCATCAGCCGAGTCCAGCACGGATCGCTCGTCTTGTTTGTCGGTTTCCTGAAACCAAAATGAATTACAAATCAACCCGGGAGTTCTTTTGTGGAACGCTTTTGCATGAAAAAGCAGAAAGGTAAAAATACATGACAAGCTTGCACTTTGCAAATCTTGAATTGTTGCGCTGTGCTGTTGATAAATCCGCAGCCAAACCTAACTTTGAAATTGGAAAAACCTCACAAAACTCACATCCTCTTCAGCAGTGCTTTCAGCAGCAACACTACTGCTACTATTCGAAGATATCCGCCGTCGATTTTTCTTCGTTTTACCGGTAATGTCTGATTTTGGTGTTGCCGTCCGATGTTGTTGTTCATCGGTTTGCTCTTTCGCTTCACTAGACGAGCTTCGACGGATAGAAGGGTCAGGTTTGTGTTTGCTTGCTGGCGGAATCGCGGTTTGCTTCTGTAACAAAGCAAAAAAAAATGTGGGAATTACTCGCATTATTCGTCTCAACCATAACCAATCAATCAAATCCACTGGTATTGTGGAAGCCAATCAGCACGTTACACACACATATTTCCTGGTTTAGTTCTAGTCTGAAGACCATGCGCACGGTAATGCTGCACACACACACACACATACAAAGTAATATTACAGTACAGCAGCGTGTGTGTGTGTGTGTGTTCGTGACAGTGCAACACTGCTGTGTTTACAACACAGTGCATCGTCTTCAGAAAGTCTCCTCTCTCCAAGCCCCAAACATCCATCGCTCACGCCCAACCTTGAACGACGGCATCTTCGGCATCGCCTTTCGCAAGCTGAACTGAACGCCGCCATTGTCTGTCTTATTTGCGCTGTCCAATATTTCGCGCAGCTTTGTCTCAAACGCCACTTTCTCCGGCGATGGTGACGCCGTGGTATACGATTTTGTTGGTGACACACGCTGATTCGCTACTGATGTTGTACTCGAGAGTCTCGATGAACTGCGCTCAACGTCAAGGTGAGCGTCGTTCTGAAATGTCGGCTTTCCTATTTTGCAAAGTCTTCCCATTGTCAATCATAACTCTGTTTTTATTGCTTGTTCGTGCCTCGACGCATTGCAGATTTGTCTGAGCTTTGTTGACGAGACGGCCTATGGCTCAATGCGCTAGATTCCGATGCTTCACTCACTCGAATGCCACTAGGCAACCAAATTGGATCACAAAAACACACCCATTCGGCAGCCTTCGCCCTCAACTGATCCAACGGCCGTTGCATGCATTCATGAACGGTCGAATAGACGAGTCGTTGTGTGACGTGTGTCCTCAGTTGGTCACGCATTGCGTCAGCCAGATTATTGCAAGTGTTCATCGCCAACAGACGGGCTGTCGACGGCGTAGCGGGGCGGAACGGGACAGTGGGCACTTGCATTGGTGCAGTGGCCGGTGTTGGCTGCTGGTCGAATCTGCTCAATCGAGTACGGCATGCCAAAGCGTTGGTGGTGTGCGAGGTGCCACGGTGGAATCTGAAACAAACTTGCTGAGACAATGCTCTGTGCAACACAAGTTTTCGCAAACGGAGAAAACACTCGGATCACCGGTGCTACAGATCAAGACAACGCGGGGCTTACAGGCTGTGACGCCCTCTCCGGGCGAGTGTATTGGCATACATAGCGTCCAATCACCCCATACTAAACCACCAAGCTTCGGCACTTCAATGTTTCTGAGTACCTGTGGGAAAGTTATAAACTAAATGAAATCAAGCGTCCAATCGTCACGTCGCGGGTTCCGTAAAAACACTGATTCGGCGTGCTCTCATTTGTTTCTGAAGCTAATCAGCGTTTTAGATTCTGAACCACAGTGGTAAATACCACAAATTTTGTGTGCTTGAGAGACCATCAGATTTTCACGAGCTCCAAAAAGTGCAAAGAAAAAGCCACCAAGCCGACCTCGACTGCGCATAGTGCTGTTGCTGGTGATGCGCTCGGTCGCGTATTGACCGTGACGCTGTTGTCCGCGACGCGTCCATCGGGCTGCTACGGTCCCTCGTCTCACTCCTGGTTGAAATCGCCGAAGTCGACAGCGGCACAGTGGAAACCACAGGAACGAATGGTTGCGCGACGGTTTGGCGCACCGGATAGCTGGCCGTATACTGGTACGCTTGGTGGTAGGGCGGGGCCGGAGGCCAGCCGGCTGGTTGCCACGGGGCACCCGACGGGGGGTACGCGTAGAAGGGGCCAGGCGGGAACGGCGCAGGGTGCACGAACGGTTGGTCGCTGTAGCGTTGCATTGCGCTCGCGTACGACTGCGCGTGCGCTGCCCACAGACTCGCTTGGTCGGCGTGTTGTTGCTGTGTGGCGGACCACGGTTGAGACTGCAAAGTATGGCTGGTTGGGTGGATGAAACTGGTCATGTGGATTGTTGCTGTTAAACTGTGAAGCGTATGCAAGTTATGTAATCTGTCGCTTGGATCACTTGCATGCTGATTGGTCGCATCGAGCAGGTTACTATACAGTTTTTGAATCAGTAAACTGTTTTTCGAAAATGCGGCCAATATACGGCTCGATCTCACAAAGTGCAGATTGATTGGCCGGTATATCGTGCTTGACTTGTCGATTTGGCCAATGAACCATCAAAATTATGAAGACCATGTAAAATGAGCGCAGAGTGACCAGTCCACCAACTCAAAAAAGGCCACCAACAAGCAAGCAAAGCTCCCGCCTCCTACCGAGCTAGCAGCGACCGTCTGCTGGGCGACAAAGCGACTCCAGTCGTCGTTTATCTTCGGCGGTTTCGGTGGCGGCGGCACTGCCGGAATCGGCACGTCCGACAGCGACGACGGCGACACCGGTGGCTTTTCGGATTTTACCCTCTTCTTCAACTTTGTCCGTTTCTCATCGGCACTCGCTTGTTGCACGTCGGTTGGCTCCGACTCCGGCGGCGGTGGCACGGCCGCACCCAAGAGCGACGCTATCCGAGAGTCGAGGTCTTGGTCGCGAGCGATTGGTGTTCTCGTTGGTGTCGCAGTGTCGGGCAACGTTGGATCGAGTGTTGCTGTAGATGGCGGTGCAACTGGCGCAGGCACCGGCGTGGGTGTTGGCGCGGAGTTGCTCTGGTCACACTCGTCCATGATTGGTGAAACGACCATCGATGCTGGTGATTGGTCGACGTCGGACGTCACTTGTTGTCGTTGTGTTTGTTGTTGTTCTGTCTGCTCCGGTGTGCGACTGGAGGCGCGACTCGCGCCACGCGATGAACCACTGTCACTGACCTAAACATTTGAAAATTGCAACCAGCTGCTGGTTTCAGTGTTTGAGTTCAATTTGGACAATACAATACAACGCTGATTCGTTGACAATGTGACTGATTCAGCAAATTGGCATTTTGATGCATTATTCAACCTTGTTACAGCTTTTTGTGACTACACGAATTCGAGAAACACAAAACTGCACAAAAAGCTACAATTAAAAAAACCATTCAATCAGAACAATTCTTCAGCTCAACAACAACAATACCATTCAGTGCCACCACAAACCATCCCCAACCTGCTCGACACAGTCCTCAACAGCGGTCAAACTGATGCGCGATCGCGACACGTCCCCGTCGGACTCGGTGTCCACCATTTCACCATCTTCCACGTCCGATCGTTTCCCAGGTGGTCGTTGTTCTTGTTCTTGTTGCGCATGCCGTAGCGGTGGTGTCTGAGGCGGTCGCTGATGTCTCGGCGGTGCTGGTGGGCTTGAGCGACGGGCGCGCGAATGTTGGCGAGCTCGCGATGATTCGCGCGACGAACGGCGGGGCGACGGCGATGGTCGTCGGGGTCGCGGGTCGCGTCTGCGAAAACCACTTCAATTTGATCTGTTCATTTTTTTACTTTAATAAAGGAAATAGTAATAATTATAAGATAGATCGACCGATTAGCGACAATAACACAGATTTTCAGAGGAGCTGACTGGATCAACTCAACCAGTTTGATTAAACTGGTTGAGTAGAAGTAGAACAATGAAGTAAAGAGGGCAGAGGGTTCGAGTTGAAGAAGCAAGTTTGAAAACGTTTCACCCAAACCGCAAACCACTTTTACACTACAGCAACAGAATGCATGCGTCCACCAGTTGGATATGTTATAGAGTTAGACTGTAAGTTCAATTCAAGCCCATCCGAGTTTCACCTGCTGCTCGAGTACGAGTCCCCCCGATACGATCGTTCGCGATCCCTGTCGCCATAATGCCGTCTGCTGTCTCTGTCACGTCGATGATCGATTGCACGATGGTGTGACTGATGTTGAGATCTTGGATCACGTGCTGGAGACCTTGACAATCGACCGCTTGAATACGAGTGCGAAACGTGCAGGCGCTCTGCAGTGCAAGAAACATGTACAGATTGCTGATTGGTTGCAAACGCAAACGGTTGAATGAAACACCCACACCAACCCACCTACCACTAGGTTCTGGTTTCACAACAACTTGAAGAAACCATAATTCCCCTTCACTCAACAACCGCAAACCAGACCAAAAAAGGATCACAAACAAACCTTTCGAGCGCGATCGATCCCGATACGAAGAAGACCGATGATAGGGAACAACAGACGGAGCAGCAGTGTATTTCTCTCTGCTCTTAGTGGTACGGTCTGAATTGGCATCTGGGGGTGCCCGTGGCGGTGGCGGCGGGCTGCCCCGGTTGCTTCGTCTATCAGCCTTTGAATGCGATCTCGAGGAGTCTCTCGACCTATTGCCGTGATCTTCCTTTATCGGTTCACTGGGCTCTGTTTTCTGCTTTCGATTCGCCGTCGATTGCCCGGTACATTCGAAATTCGAACTGAGCCGCTGCAGCTGCTGACGAAACAGCTCGTACGGATTAGTGGTTTCTTCTTCTTCTTCGTCGTCTCCGTCTTCTTCGGTATCTTGCTGTTGTTGCTCCGTTGGTGGCGGAGATTGCTTAGTGGAGTGACGCGGTGATAACTGTGCGGTTGCATTGGAAGTTGACTGAAATGAAAAATTTTGGCGTGAGGACAATTGAGTTTTTGAATTTCTGCCACACGATTTTTGCCCGAAAATTTGTGTTTCACGTCCACCACATCGACGCATTGGCACGAAAAGCGTTTCAAAATTTCACACGTGGCTAAAATCGCAATTTCAAGTTCTGTCACCCGAGCAACCCGCAAACACCGTTCAGTACCTGCTGCGAATCAATGCGCTCCTGTTCCAGTTTCGCCGCTTTCATAGTCATCAGCTTTCCAATGATCTCTTTCACATTGTCGTAAAGCAGTTGCTTGCGATTACGGAACTCTTGCGATTCCTCTGTGGACTGTTGCGATTGTTCGGTTTCTCGCTCTGCATGTTTTTCCACTTTTATTGAAGTTGACGGCTCCGGAATGTTTATCGAAACCGGCACAGCATGTGGTTTCAAGAGTGACGGGATCTTTTCCGCCTTTTCTTGGCGTAATTTCACACTGGACAGTTTGACGGGTGCCAAGGCAGAGGGCGCTGCTGGCGTCTGGCCAATCACGACCACGCCGGATGGAGGCAGTTGCACCCACAGTTGCGGGGTGTCATCCTAAACAAGGCAGTTTGAAAAAAGTTGCTGATTATTTTGATGAATTGATTAAGTAACTTTCTGTTCATTTTCGTTTTATGCAGAAAACCAACATCGCATCAAGAGGGAGGAAAAGGGCAATCACCAAATGCATGGCCAACTCAAAATCCATTTCCGAACCCAACCGCCCAATTCCACTAACCGTTCCATGACTCGGTGTGGTAGCAGTTGCGGTCAAGCCACTCTCTGGCCTGCTCCGTTGTGTCATTGTTGGCACTGGATCGGGAGGGGGCGACGCCGAAAGTTGCGGGTCCCTCTGTGCCCGTGGTGGGGGCGGTGGCGGGGGTGGAGGCGGCGGTGACGTTGAGTACGGGAGGATGGTGCTCGCACTCGGCACTGCGTTACTGCTGCTGCCAGCTGGTTGACTGGCATGGAGTGCTTCTTTGAACGCTGCCTCGAGAATACTGCCTGCAAATGAAGAGACGCCTTGCCATCGTGGTAACAACACAACGCTGCGATTCGGTGACTTTGATTATTGTGTTGATTTTAATCTTTGTGCGATGACAAAGCCCGTTCGAACACTCCGAACGGATTTACGGTGCGAATGAAAATAGCCTTAGACCACGCGTAGAAAACAATGACATCAACAACAACAAAAAATGGACAAGTTCCAACGGAAAGAATGAACACCGTCCAGCCAGATCGACAGAACGATTTGCACGGGAGGCGATATGGACAGTTTGGACAAGAACCCGTGTCATCCTCCATCTGACCAAAACGTTCGCCACCAATACAGACTCCAGCAAACTGGTAACTTTCCGCTGAGCCTTGCATGAACAAACACAATTGACTATGGGCCAGCCGCGCACCATTGACGTCAATGAACGCAGTGACGCGGTCGCCCATGATCGTCTTCCCATGGTACATGTCGACGCAGTCGCGTGCGTGTCGACACCGGGTGAACACAACGGACGCCATGCGCAGGTGCTTGCCGCTCACTGGGTGGTAGCGCACCTGCACGCACGACAATCATGGAATTCAGTCAAAGTCGCAGAAAACAACACAAAACTTTGTACTCTGCAAAAGTGCTCGCAAAACTTGCCGAATATCCAAAAACTTGAAAGATAAAGCTATTGTTGTAGTTGTTAAAGAATTATGGGCAGGCGAAACTCGCGTCTGCGTCCACAGTTGAAATTGTTCATTCAAACGCAACAGTTAGTTTGGAGATTGGACTTGAAAACCCTCAATGTGCTGAGATTGGACTTGAAAAATTAATAACTTGAACTCTTGAAACCCATGTTTGTTGAGCCACACATCACACACGCTGCGACCAAACACACGCGTGCACATCCACCCCGTGACACTCACAGACGCGTACGCTCAGTTTAGTGGATACAGGACAGAAATGCGCGCATTACCTCCCGGTCGTGAGCTTTTCAATTTTCTTCAAATCCAACCTCAGTACATTCAGGAAAAACTAACTGTAGCATTTGAGTAAAAAATTTCAACTGCAGACGAGAATTTCGCTTGCCCATGATTCCTTACTAGTACCAGTTTGCATAATGAAGGTATGGTGTGAGTGAGACATACAAGTAAACTGGAAAATTCGGAAATTCCATACCGAAACGACGTCGACCTGGCCTGCCTTTGAGCAAACGGATCGAAGAAAGTCCTCAGTGACATTGTTGTTCAATCCTTGGAATGTTACTTGCCGCGCGGGTAGTTCACCGACGTAATTCACGTCAATCTGTTTGTGGGAGGAACAAATAAATAGACGCTGCTTCACTTTTCATAAGTATTCAGAAAAAAACTAAGATAAAAAACAGAATTCGCGCTGACTTTGAACTTGACCAACGGCAAATTAATCGGTTGACTTCTTTCCTGGAACCTCGGCAACGAACTTCGTGGATCAATCAGTGGAACGACGTTGAGCGAAGCATGCTGTTTACAGAAAAATAAAGAACTATTGAACACAGAGCAGATAATCTGTCGTCGGATCAAGTGGAAGAAAAACCTGCAGATTTTCCTTCTCCTTAAAACTATGATTTATTTTGAATTCTGATACACTTTCAATATTTGAGTAACTATGGATTGAGTGAGTACAATGACAATCCTTTTGCCTTCCCCGCCCGCTCCCATTCCATTCAAGAAGACCAAGCCCCCAAAGAAGACACCCAACCATAACCAACCTCTGCTGAAACATGCGAGTCCAACTTTCCGTTGAACCGGTAAAGCCGATGGCGATGAGTTTTCTTCAAATATGGATCGATCACCAGTTTCCAGTCGCGTGCGTCCACGGTGCCCGGAGAACGAGAAGAGGCTGGTCGAGTTGCCGACGACGACGTCGACGGTTGGTTCATTATTGTTTCTTTTTATTTTCTCCTCGGTCCGTTTAGAAACATGATCATGATCCACTCAGCTAACCTACTCAGCCAGCATGCCGCCGCCACCACAACCACACGTGATCTAGTTCTTTCTTTTCCAGCTTGTTTGTTGAGTTTAGTCGATTTGCCGTCCGTCCTGTCCTTACAGTACCGTGGGCGGGGGTGGGGGTGGGGGGGGGGGGTGCACGGGACACCCCCCCCCCCAGAGCACCAGAGACCGTCGGGTGGGGGGCGGGGGGTGGGGGGGGGCCACCGTGCCACCCCCCCTAAAACCGGGCACCCCCCCCCCATCGGACCCCCCCTCGAAAATTTGGCCGACACCCCCCCCCACCCCCCATGAAATTTTGTCTGGCGGAGACCCCCCCCCCTAGAGATGTCAAGAAAAAAAAAATTTTCTATTTTTTTTCTTTTTAAAAAAAAATTTTTTTAAATTTTTTTTTTAAATGAAAGTTGTTCAGAATTTTTCAGGGAGTCCGAATATCACCATCTGATGAGCCACCGACTTACCATATGACCCCCACTCATATGGGAGGAGGGTGAAAATTTCAGACTTGGTTTCGGCGACCCCATTTTCCCACCGACGACATCACGTCTCGTGTTTTGCCTCTCAATTCACCTCAAATAACATGGAAACAAGTTCCACAACAAACCGGTGTGATCACGCTGACGACACGAGGCGAAACAGCAACGAGCAACCAACGAAGTTACGCTTGCAGTGGCAGACAGTGCAATTTCCACCTTTCGAGATCCTGAAAAACGATGCGTAAATGTGAGTTCTCTGCTTCTATCTCACCTTAGCGACATCGGAATTTGTTGAACTAGCCTTTGCGACGCTCAAGTACTTCAATGCGCGAGTCGATCATCACTCACCAAGGCTGAAAACAGTCGATAAATCAATCCAGAATACCACCTGCAGCGTTGAAGACTAAGTGACAAGGCAAAGTCAAAGAAAATTTTTGTTGAACTTTCGAAAAATTATGCCAAAAACGGCATTTTCAGGGCACATTAAAGAAAAAATTTCGAAAATTTTTAATAAAAAAATTTTTAAAAAAAGCTCATTTTTTTTACTTTTTTTTAAAAAAAAATTAAAAAAAAATTTTTTTTGACCCTTACATCTCTACCCCCCCCCCCCAAAATTTTCTGCACACCCTAAATTTTTTTCGAAAATCATGATTTTTTGTCTATAAAGTCCATAATATAAGCTGAATATATGATAACTTGGCCATCTTCATTGTAATTTCAAAGATTTTGCAGCTAAATTTAGCGTTTTTCCTTCAAAATTTAAGCGAAAAAATTTCATGGGGGGGTGGGGGGGTTGACCCCCCCACAGAAAATTTTGAAAAAATGCACCCCCCCCCCCCCATGGGACCCCCATGGGGGGGGGTCCCACGTTACCATAGGTTGGACCCCCCCCTCACTTTTTGGTCGGCACCCCCCCCCCCCACGGCACCATACCCCCCCTTCGAAAATTTGTTTGGGCCCACGGTACTGTGTCCTTCCTTATCGAATTTCATTCCACATCTTGAAATTGAAAGAAGATGAAGTTGAAAATTTTATCATTTGAGTTTTTAGATTTTTTAATAATTTTTTCTGTTTTCAGAAAAAAAATTATGCTGCCGATTGCCCAGCCCATTGCCGAAAGAAAAAATCCCTCTATGGGAATGGAAATAAAATAAAACAAAATTACAAAAACATAAATAAAAAATGGCTCGTGTACTATTCCGGCCCGCGAAATTCCGGCCCGAAGAATTCCGGCCCGCTCATTCCGGCCCGAAGAATTCCGGCCTGAAGAATTCCGGCCCGAAGAATTCCGGCCCGAAGAATTCCGGCCCGGAGAATTCCGGCCCGACGAATTTTTGCCAGCACGAATAATATTAAACCATGGAGTGATTTTTGGTAATCTAATATCGATTGGTAATAATTATTCACAATCACAACGTGAATAAATAAATTCATACACATAGTTTGAAGCTTTGTTAGCCGTGCAGAATAATACCTTGGGCTTGTATTTTTGTTCTAGCAAGTTCAACATAATGACTTGGGTTTCTGCATTAGTGCTCCTCCCCTCGAAGTTTGCTTGACACCCACCCATCGAAATTTGCCTAAAAAGACATTTTTTGAAGCACCGAAAAAAGTCACGCTTGAAATAATGAAAATACAAACCAGTCAGCATGATCACGCAGATCAAATAATGCAGAAATGATACAAAACAGCACAAACAAAAATCAGTTAACAAGTGATGGTTCACAAATCCTGGTTCTCGTGATTAAAGAACGTCTTTTTTATATATTATTTTGAAAAAGGTTCCTCTTTTCAAAAAATCAACTAACAACATCAATTAAAGTCAAATTCCAAACATCATTGAAAATACACTGTAGCATGTGAACATCGATATTTGATTACCAAAAATCACTTCGTGGTTTAATATTGTTCGTGCTGGCGAAAATTCGTCGGGCCGGAATTCTCCGGGCCGGAATTCTTCGGGCCGGAATTCTTCGGGCCGGAATTCTCCGGGCCGGAATTCTTCGGGCCGGAATTAGCGGGCCGGAACTCTTCAGGCCGGAATTAGCGGGCCGGAATTGTACCCCCCCCATAAAAAATTGCCTTTAAAATTTTAATCAAAATCATTCAACGCAGTACATTTTGCTTGATATTCAATACCTTGAGCACCCCGCCCGATCTTATTTTCTTAACCTAAGCTAAGCCTTATGGAAATATAACAAGTATTTTGGTAAAAAAAGGTTGCCTCATCATCTCAACGGTGTGTTGGCAAATGAACTTGTTAGTTTTATTTGACCTTCGACCGAACAATCATAAACGATAAGTTTATAAAACATTTTGCACATGACAGAATTATCAGATATCCTGATGGTCATTTTGTTTCACCGCCATGGCCATGTAATAAATATAGTGACAGTAGCAAAACTAAGAAATCATAAAGTTTGAGAATGAAATCATCCCAAAAAAGGAAAACGTTATGAACAACAATGTACCACGAGTACTTTTTACGTAATTTAACCGTTTTGTATGTTTACGTATGGTTTCCTGAAATCAATTTCCGTTGAAAAAAATGGTTGCCAAAACGTCAGTGTGAGTGAACACATCAGCATATCTGTTCATCGGTGCCTCCCTCACAGTCTTGGTAGCCGTCGCAAGTCCAGTATTGATGAATGCAGTTTGGCAGTTTGCACATCGATGGAATGTACTCACACCATTGCGCTCCGCTCGAAGAGTAGCCATTCGCGCATGTAAACCAACCTTGGCCGCAACCTGCTTTTAGAAAAAAATGAGTTTTTAGTGAAAATTCAAATGAAAATGTGTATTTGAAAGTTTCTAAGAAAAAGGTTGATTTCAAAACAAAAGCACTGACCCGCACCAGCTACCATTCGATAGCGGAACGACCAACTGCCTCCAAAGTTCCAACGGTTGTGGTAGAACAATTGCAGACGAGAACCGTCTGTGACGAACGATTTTGTGCCGACATTACCGCAATGGCTGGGGTTTTTAAAAGGGTGATAAAGTTGCTATCGGCTTCAAGTGTTATACATAGATCACGCGTTCATTCATGTTGAAGCAAACAAAGTGCTTCGGCGTACTTCAGCAAGAATGGATGGTTGATCAAATTTGTTGTAACTTTGCACTGTTTAAAACACAAGAAGCGAGACTTACGCTTTCGCTGGCATCGCAAAATTGTCGGTTCTCACTTCCAGGTACTCCCAGAAGCACGGTGCAGCATTGCTATTCCTGTAGAGATTTACATTTTCCACCTCCACCTCGACTGTCGCGCCAGCGGGGGCCTGATGTTTTAAAAGCAACAAGAAAATGCATCAATAGGACGAATGTGGCTTGAAAACTTTGACACTTTTGCCCAATTCAACATTCATGAATGCAAGATTTCGCTCACGTCAATCGTGTAGATGCAGTCGTAGAGATTCGGCAGCTGCTGGATTTTGCGCTCAACAACGATCGACTGCCATTGCTCACCGGCGGTCACCGTTCCGCCGCAAACGAGTGTCGCTGAAACCGAGTCGCAAAAACGCTGACACAAACGATTTTGAGCTGTCGAAAGCACAGCAATATGATGCAAAAGGGTCAAACAAACGAACGCATTGCTGGCTTTTCACAATTCGGTCCGTACCCGTCCGGGCAGACGCACTGCGCGCAATCATTGGGATTCTGGTATCCGTGTTCGCCGCAGTCAAGCGACGTCTGGCAAATGCCTTTGAATCGAAGCGTCTTTTTACGAAAACGACTGCCTTGAAAACTTGATGCCCAATAGTCACACTAAACTAACCACCGCAATACATGCTGTTCAAGCGTTTCAAGTCCCACTGCGAATAGTCGGTGCTGATGCCGATGTTCTCTTGAAGCTCCGCGTTATTTGCTGTAAACGCCCCCACGGTCGTGTCGATCGCAAAGCCAGTCTGCATTGTTTTGTTGGTCAATTCTTTCATTATAGCTAACAATAAGTAATTATTGGTGATTTGACGTGATAATTATTGTGTTAATTGGAGTTCTGTACCTATATAACCATACTAATCCAGTATTCTGGGTCTCTCAATCAACGACTGAACGAGGACCAACAACATCTTTGTTTATCATGCACATGTAGAAATTGTTTTGTGTCAGACAGTTTAGAGGGTTGTTGAACTAAGGACGTGAAGGAATACTCAAACTTTATGCCCTTATCCGCTCACCGGACTGTACTGCATGGTCGACGCAAGATCGTAGGGTCCGGTGGCGTCACAGACCGTCTCTGCGTTGCATTTGTTGAAGTTTGAGTGTTTACTGCTGTCAATGTTGTCCCAGTTGATGGTCAAATGGTCGTCTCGGTCGGGACGTGATTGCTCGTGGTAGACGCCAAGCGCGTGTTGGAACTCATGGAGCACGGTTGAGTACTGCAGGAGAAATGGGAGACCAATGTAACATAATTCAAGAGTCATTTACGGTCAACTGGCATTTAGCGCAATCAGAGTAGCCCTCTTGAAGACAGTCAGTCATTCTCTCCACTGATATGGTCTGTTTTATTGCGCTAAATTTACGAGTGATTTTTGTATGAAAACGACAATGGTGAAAAACAAGTCAGCAAAACATGTATTAAATTTGTTAACCATTTTGTTGACTCATTCCTTTCTAAATGTGTCATCGTTCAGAGTTCACTCTCACCCAAATGCAGCCGGATCCCAGTGAAATCGGTTGTCCAGTGCTCGCGACCGCATCGTATTTACCGACGTATGACCAGCATCTGCACAAACCGATCAATCATTCAGGTCTCTCTCCGTTTGATTGTGTTCATAACAAAGCAACTGTAACATCACGCGACATTTATACCCGTTGTACTCGGTGTGCACACGAATGAAGGGCGTTTCGGCAGGGGGAGATTCAAACTTCAAGCGAATACAAGTGTCGCGCTGTAGGCGATCGCGCATCGTGTGCAAATAGTCTTGGAGTTCCTGTGCGAGGAATGATGATTGGAAATTTTATTTCATTTTCAACCAGCCTTCATTTCGGCCCCTTTGCACCTGGTTTCCGGCGGCACCATCGGTCAACTCCACGTACAAACAAAAAAAAACAAATTTTTTTTACTTTTTTCCTTCCCCCCAACCCACCATTTCAATCCCACAAAAAACAGTGTCATCAATCGTCTTTGAGTCGTTGAACTGAAAATTTTGTGACAAAATCAAATCATGCGGATGCGCGAGCGAGCGTCAGCGAGCGGACAGCGCATCACGCATTATATGAGCCGTTTTCCCCTCGCGCGCGTTTTTCAAACTTTCTCGCTGCCCTGCAGCGAGCATAGTATAAGCCACAAACTTGGTTCTGTGCACACGAAACGAACACCCAAAGTTGTGCTTGGAGCCGCGAAAAAATTTTCATCGGACGATTTTTCATACGCTCTAGACACGAAAAACCTATTCTGAAAATCGTGTTACTTCTTTCTCTTTCTATTTTTTTTTTCTGGTATGTAATCAACATGTGTGCGCCCTTTCAGTTTTTACCTGCGACACTTTCACAGTCGAACAAAAATGTTTCCTGGGGTAATTCCATACGGAGATTTTGAAAATTGGGTTAATTTTTTACCCAGACCCTGTTTTTGGGTAAAAATTGGGCATTTTTAAAAGTTCGCACGGTTTTCACCTGGTTTTAAGTGTGCGCCCTTTCAATTTTTACCTGCGACACTTTCACAGTCGAACAAAAATGTTTCCTGGGGTAATTCCATCCGGAGATTTTGAAAATTAAATTAATTTTTTACCCAGACCTTGTTTTGGGTTAAAAATTGGGCATTTTTAAAAGTTCGCAGGGTTTTCACCTGGTTTTAAGTGTGCGCCCTTTCAATTTTTACCTGCGACACTTTCACAGTCGAACAAAAATGTTTCCTGGGGTAATTTCATCCGTAGATTGTGAAAAAATTTTTGCCCGGGCATTTTTTTTTGTCAAAATTGTGCATTTTTTACAGTTCGTAGCATTTCGACTGGGTATCAGCTTTTCACTCTTACAAATTTTGTCTGAGCTACGAAAAATAATAGGAAAAAGGTCTAGTCCGTAGGAATTCAATGCGCTGATCACGGATTTTGGGTTAGTTTTCTTACGTGAGCAACTTTAGATGCTGAATCGTGACGATTTCGAGCGAATCGGCCGTGGAAATTGGCGAAGTCGGTCTAGAAACGAAAAACAAGAAAAGAGTGTTTTCCAGGGTAATTCAATGCGCTGATCACGGATTTTGGGTTAGTTTTCTTACATGAGCAACTTTAGATGCTGAATCGTGACGATTTCGGGCGAATCGGCCGTGGAAATTGGCGAAATCGGTCTAGAAACGAAAAACAAGAAAATGGTGTTTTCCAGGGTAATTCAATGCGCTGATCACGGATTTTGGGTTAGTTTTCTTACGTGAGCAACTTTAGATGCTGAATCGTGACGATTTCGGGCGAATCGGCCGTGGAAATTGGCGAAATCGGTCCAGAAACGAAAAACAAGAAAAGGGTGTTTTCCAGGGTAATTCAATGCGCTGATCACGGATTTTGGGTTAGTTTTTTTTACGTGACCAACTTTAGATGCTGAATCGTGACGATTTCGGGCGAATCGGCCGTGTAAATTGGCGAAATCGGTCTAGAAACGAAAAACAAGAAAATGGTGTTTTTCAGGGTAATTCAATGCGCTGATCACGGATTTTGAGTTAGTTTTTTATGTGAGCAACTTTAGATGCTGAATCGTGACGATTTCGGGCGAATCGGCCGTGGAAATTGGCGACATCGGTCTAGAAACGAAAAACAAGAAAAAGGTGTTTTCCAGGGTAATTCAATGCGCTGATCACGGATTTTGGGTTAGTTTTCTTACGTGAGCAACTTTAGATGCTGAATCGTGACGATTTCGAGCGAATCGGCCGTGGACATTGGCGAAATCGGTCTAGAAACGAAAAACAAGAAAAGGGTGTTTTCTAGGGTAATTCAATGCGCTGATCACGAATTTTGGGTTAGTTTTCTTACGTGAGCAACTTTAGATGCTGAATCGTGACGATTTCGGGCGAATCGGCCGTGGAAATTGGCGAAATCGGTTTAGAAACGAAAAACAAGAAAATGGTGTTTTCCACGGTAATTCAATGCGCTGATCACGGATTTTGGATTAGTTTTCTTTACTGAGCAACTTTAGATGCTGAATCGTGACGATTTCGGGCGAATCGACCGTGGAAATTGGCGAAATTGGTCTAGAAACGAAAAACAAGAAAAGGTGTTTTCCAGGGTAATTCAATGCGCTGATCACGGATTTTGGGTTAGTTTTCTTACGTGAGCAACTTTAGATGCTGAATCGTGACGATTTCGGGCGAATCGGCCGTGTAAATTGGCGAAATCGGTCTAGAAACGAAAAACAATAAAAGGTTGTTTTTCAGGGCAATTCAATGCGCTGATCACGGATTTTGGATTAGTTTTTTTATGTGAGCAACTCTAGATACTGAATCGTGACGATTTTGGGCGAATCGGCCGTGGAAAATTGGCGAAATCGGTCCAATAATGAAAAACAAAAAAAACGGTGTTTTCCATGGTAATTCAATGCGCTGATCGCGGATTCTGGGTTAGTTTTTTTATGTGAGCAATTCTAGGTACTGAATCGGGACGATTTTGGGCGAATCGGCCGTGGAAATTGGTCCAAAAATGAAAAACAAGAAAACTGTGTTTTCCAAGGTAATTCAATGCGCTGATAACAGATTTTGGGTTAGTTTTCTTACGTGAGCAACTTTAGTTACCGAATCGTGACGATTTCGGGCGAATCGGCCGTAGAATTTAGTAAAACCGGTCCAGAAATGAAAAACAAGAAAACTGTGTTTTCCAGGGTAATTCAATGCGCCGATCACGGTTTTTGGATCAGTTTTCTTATGTGAGCAATTCTAGGTACTGAATCGTGACGATTTTGGGCGAATCGGCCGTAGAAATAGCATAGGCGAAATTGGCCTAAAAAACGAAAAATGAAAAACCTGAGTTGTCCGGGGTTTAGAAGAATGTGTGACCAACGTATTGTGATTTTGGTCCGACCTTCGGGGCTTATGTAAAAGTCAGAATATTATCTAAAAATGCGGGAGACGCATATAAAAGGAGGAATATGGCCTTGTGTAAGCAGTGAAAGACTTGGCTCGACAACGCTTTTCAAGTCTCTGATGTGGTACACACGGATACAAGTACATAAGGGTCATATTTTTGCGCCGTTTATTCTTTATTTCCGTTGCAAGTGGCAACCCTCGTACATTGTAGACAAATAAACTTTCACATTTGCTTTATTTCTAGCATTTAGCGACCACTAAAACCACTAAAATAACCATCAGACTTTAGATCGCTGACACTGGTTTGCACAAAGTGTATCGCAGAGGCGTTGGGGAACGCAAGGTCTCCTTCTGTGGCAATGACTCACCGGTTTATCCTGTCACAAGAGTTTGGTAAAAAGGGTGAAAATCAACGGAAGACAACACTTTTTGCACTGGTGCTGCTGTATGCACAGCGGTGCGTACGTTAGCAACAACAACAATTGTCACCGCTCGTGGCCTGGTGGTAGTGCGTTAGACTACAGTCTGTGCGCTCGGGGGATCGAGCCCCGCCGAGGGGTATGTAGGCACTTAATGACAGAGAAAACTCGATGGGCGCCCTACTCAATGGCGTTCTGTACGCTTCTCTGGGTTAGCCCTGGCTAAAAACATCGCCTAAAAATCCCAACAAAACAACAACAACAACAACAACGATAAAGCTACATGCAGCAATATTTTGCAATTTCTGATGTTTCTGCTTTTGCACAGAATTTACAGAATTTCGCACATGGTGTGATTTTAGACTAAACTGAAGAGGACAACTGAAAAATAACTTCAAAGTTTTTACGCTTTTCAGCAAGCTTTTAAACAACAAACGCGGCGCAAAAATATAACTCTTATGTACTTGTATCCGTGTGTACCACATCAGAGACTTGAAAAGCGTTGTCGAGCCAAGTCTTTCACTGCTTACACAAGGCCATATTCCTCCTTTTATATGCGTCTCCCGCATTTTTAGATAATATTTTGTCGACGAAAAAAAAAAAAAAAATTTTATCTATTTAAAAAAAAAAAAAATCGCGCGGGTAAATAAGTTTTTTTGGAAGGTGGACCAACCAAATTTCCGCACGGTTTTTTCCCCCTCCCCCCCCAGCCCCCCCAACATCTGGGATTTTGTCACAAGGCAAGACCCCCCCACACAAAAAAAAAAAAAAAAATGATTCAACGAACCCACCAATCCCCCCAACAAAAAACCCAGAGCCACAAAAAAAATTTTTTAAAAAAAAAAAATAATTATTAACACTTTTTCCTCTCCCCCCCCCCCACCCTCTCTTCACCCACCCACCATTTTTTTTTCCCCCCCCCCCTCCACCAACCACCCCCCCCCCGTTTTTTTTGATTCCAATTTTTTTCCCCTCGTTTTGTCGCCTCTTCCTTGCTCGGTTTGGCTTTGCCGTGGAAGTTGTTTCTACCCGGTTTGCCAGCGTCCGCAAACAAGCACAGAAAAAACAAACAACTCAAAAATGATATGGCACGCAGAGACATGGTCAAGAGAACTGGTTTGGCCAAAATTACGGTGGTCAATTTTCAATATTTGTATTGGATGGACGTTTCATTTATACCATCCTTGATCCTTCATAATCGTGTTCGTGGGTGGCGCGCAAACAACAACAAGAAAACAATTTTTATTTCAATAAAAATTAACCATTTAGCATTTCATTTTGTATGGTCGGGTTCCAATTTTAAAATTTACAAACGCGATTTTTGTATTATGAGTATCAAAATTTTTCAAGTGTTTACGGCTGCTATTTTATTAAAAATATTGAAGTGGGCGATCAGAAATATACATACACTTAAGTAAAATAAATAAGCTTTATAATTTTAGAAACATAAAAAGTTGTATGTAATGCATCAATAAAGTACCTTAATACAGCTAAAAATAACGACAAGCACAGTTTCAAAATCATTCCGGCAAGATGCTTAGTCGTTTTTCGTTTGGTAAATTTACCCGGATCTTTTCCCTGAAATTAATTTTATTAATTTTTGATGTTTTCAGCAAAACTGTGATTGTAACCACAGACTAAAAATCCAGTAACACTGATTGGTTGAATAGTATGCCACCAATCAGCTGAAGACAATGCTAATGCTCACGCCAAGGCATACCATGACCTGTGCCCTTCGCAACACATTCCAATCCATCCTTCGGCAGTTGACCAGGCGGGCAGCCACACTGTTGCTCGTCAGTGCCTTTCACTTTGAAGCATTGCAAACCATTCAGGCAGTCTGCCTTTTTCGAACATGGTTGGCCAATGCCAGGCACGGTGGTGTGCGTTTGCCTCCCTGCGGTGCACATCAACGCCCCTCTCCTGCAAGCACATGCCAGCCCGCGCACGCACGTTCCACCGCACAGCCACATCACACGGCTCACCACCGCAGTGCGTGTCATTGATGATTTGCGTTGGCTTCACAGTTGTTGACGGTTGCACACAGGCGCCGCCTGGGCCAGCTGAAAATTTTTGCATTCGGAGTTGCGATTTCATTTTTTTCTTGAAAATCGACACATTAGATATAACAGCTTCAAAATTGAGGAAAGATATCAACTTGTACCTCCACAGTGGCGTTGCCCATTAACGGTGATTTCCGTTGTTCCCTCCGGGCACATCCAGCAAGAATTCGAAAAGCCGGTGCCGCAGCACTGCAAGCCGTTCGGGCAGTTCACGAACGCTGCCACACTGCAGCCGTCGCAAAGCACAATCGAGCAGATCAACGACTCGGAATCAGCTGCAACCGGAGTGGGACAATTTGCGGGAAATTTTGTTTCAGTTTTGCCTATAAATGGAACGGACGAGTGATTCGTGTTGAAACTGAAGTCAAATTCGCTGCTAACGCAAAACCTTTGCAAATCCTTCGAACGCAAATGCCCCCACGAACCAACCAACCAACGCAAACAGTGGGCGACACTGCAACGGAGGACATGTCCGCGTCTCTCGAGGGGCACTGACACTTTGGGCCGGTTGCCGTTTGCCGACACACGGCGCCGCCCACACAGCCGTCTGCGGTGTCCACTTGCGTGCACGCTTCGCCAATGTTAACTGGAACCGAGCATTTGCAGATTGTTTTCTTTCAAGCACCTTTTCAGACCTTTGTGTGTTGTGAAAAAATTGACTCTTTTGTGGAAGCTTTTCTTCGCATGAATAGAATCTACTGTGTATTTATTACCAGCACAAACTTGCTCTGACGTCGCGTATTGTAAAGCTTGATAACATAAATATCAGATGCACCACCATGAATAGCGTCATGTTCTTGCGGATAGCTGTCAATATTTTGGGATCTAAAGTGTCTGAAACACAGTTTGGACAATTTTGAAACTGCGAAAAACACATGCTTGATTCAATGTTACAGCGGTGTGGGCGTAAGACCGATTACAGTTTCATAAACCGCCATTAGTTTTTGCATTTTTAATGACGATGGAGTGCTGCACAACTGACGAAACGTCAAAACAGTTTTCAATAAAAAAGTGTTTTGATTTTGTGTGACTAATGCCGATGCCGACAGCCCAGTCACACGTATGCAAAGTTTCCATGTCGCTCGCTAAACATTGTGTTTTTTTCTGCATGCAAAATCCGCAAACAAACTTTTCAGCACAATCCTGTGAAAAAAAATCAAACAAGCGTAAGCAGCGTCATTAAAATTTCCACCGTTCCAACACGCTACTTCTAATTCTTAAGCTGTCCAACAATGGCGTGTTCAGTAAATATTTTGATACTGAATCATGAATAACGTTCACTGGTGCGTGTGAATGTTTTCGGCGATTATGTGACGTATTGGAAAAGCAAAACAAAAAATGATAGCAGGCAACACTAAAAACCTCGATCCAACGCAGCCACTTTTTCCTGAATGACCACAGTGCACGCTGCAAAACGGTGTCTGACCGTCCGGTGTCATGTTCGCCTGGGGGGGGGGTGTCCCGTGCCTTCGTGTGTGTGCAAAAAGTTGCGGATCACTTGCAGTCATTTTTTCCACAAAATCAGCGAAATGGTGGTTGACACGTTTTGGTCGCAGTTAAAGAAAAAAACTGAAGATTTGTGAGATAAGACAATCATTGTGGATTATTTCTATTTTCCGCACCCAAAAACATAGAAAGGTGCGCGAGTGAAGTTGGACAGCATAGTTTTCGAGTGTTTACGAAAAAGTGATGTCATAATGGCGTCGCGTCACCGCGTTTTACCTTTTTTCAAAGATAGGAAAAAAATATACTTTTGCTGTGGCTCGGGAAATACAGCGCCACGTGGTTTTTCTGTTTCGTTTTGTCACGAACGCAAAATATGTTTTCAAAACTATAAAACTATAAACTTGTCAAGTTTCAACCATTTTCTGATTCTCATATTGTCACGTACTGCACGCACCAACTTGCCGTTCGTTTTTATCCAAAACAAAGAGCGTTAGTCCGTAAATAATTTGATAATTTCGTCGTTTCTTTGCAGTTCAGTATAAAGTTTGTTTGACTATTTGAAAAAATTCGCGCGTGATGCAATTTGTTTTGACAATGTCCTCACCCCAAAACCAGCGTATAAATACGACCGAGCAAGAAACAGTTTATTCAAAGTTTTGTTCGGCATTGTTTAAAATTGCACGCTCATGCAAAGACAAACTGCTGGCTGAAGCTGACTGCACTCTAAATTGCATGGCGTGCAAAAATAGCACAATTGTTTCACAAATTTTTGATTTATTAAAAGTTCCAGCATAAATTTCAAGTTTTCATTACGCCGTGAAATCATTTTTGATGCCTCATTTGTCAATCATTCTTCAGTGCTCATCGGTTATTTCGATCACTGAACAAGTTTATTAAGAACACTCATTAGCTCAAGTGACTCATGTTTCAACGGTTTGATAGCGAGTGAAGTTGATGCTTTCATCGCCTGTTGTGAAAAAAATTATGAGCTGCATGAAGCGTTTGTTCTGGAAAATGCTGAACGTACCTCGAGTTCTGAAACAAGTTTAGCACCCAAAAGTGGTGAACTTTTCACCAAAAATCTGGCAACTTTTATCAGTTCAACTTGTGCACGCAACTACCTATTTGCATAACTTGCTGGAGGCAACACCTTTGTCTGATAACAATAAAATTATGCTGAATTTCACGACGCCTACGACCGCTAAACTTTCAATCTTTGTCCCCTTGGTTTTCTGATCGAAATGCTTTTTGAAATGCACTTACACGTCACGCGATACAAAAAATAAAACCCGAAATTTTATTGTTCGCACAACCTACCGTAGTCTCAAATAAAAATATCATTGGTGTTTTTTTTTCAATTTTGTGAGTTTTGAAAAAGTGATAAGACATTTCAATAACATGTTTATGTTGTTTTAACACCCATTTTGCAAAAAAATATTACGCAATATAAAACGAACCCACTTGGGTCTTTTGTTTTTGCTTCTTTTTATCGTTTCGTTTTCCAGTGTTTGATCAAAAACTTTATTCGCCATGTTTTCACCACACATTTAGCAAGTAAGAAACTTCTGAATTCAATATCGACATAAAATGTAACACTGTGTAAAATGTCTCTGCGTGTCTGAACTGGAGCTCCAATATTGCAGTAATGATTCAGTTGATATTCTAATATTTTACCCACGGGTCCGTACTAGGGTTGTTAAAAAAAACAAAAATCGTCATTTTTGTTTTTTTTTTTTTTAAATTTTTTTTTTTTTAAAAATTTCAAAAATCAAAGTTGTGCTAAATCAATCAGGGAGTCCGAAGAACCACATATGATATGCAAGCGCCTCCCGAATGACTCCCGTATGGCGGAACTTTGCAGATTTTGTTTTGGTGACCTCAATTACCCCTTTTCCAAACCGTCACCATGCCTCTTCTTGTGTTTTGACCTCCAAAACGTCACTAATTGTCCCCAGCTAAGCTAATGCTAAAGTGAAGACAAACATACCGCCTTGAAATTCGATCAATTCTTCTGATGGTGTCGCGACGACACGACACGAAGCAGCAACCAGACAACGTAGCGCTTGCAAACGGAGCAGCGAGCACAATCGGACGCTCTGCGAGGCGAATCGTCACCTTATCTGCATCGGAAATGGTAGGCTAAGCTTTGGGACGCTCAAAAACTTCATCGCAGATGTTGTCGAAGCCTAAAATCAGTCGGTAAAACGGCCCAAAATCGACTGCTAAAGGTTTTACGAGGTATAATCAAAGAAAATTTTTGTTGAACTTTCGAAAAATTGTGCCAAAATTGAGGTTTTCAGAGCATATTAGAGGAAAATTTTTCGAATTTAAAAAAAAAAAAAAAAATCGGCATTTTTGTTTTTTTTTTTAATCACTTTTTTTAAAAAAAAAAAATTTTCATTTTTGTTTAACAACCCTAGTCCGTACACAAAAACGCGTCTCCATCTCTGTTATGCGCTCGCACTGCATTTTCTTGCCACGTAGTACATACTTTATTGCACATACATTGTTGACATACACTGAGAAAATCGATAATGTCATTGAACATTACAGTTTTCTGTTTTGCACGTACGCAAACACAAAGCTCTGTGTACTGATCTGATTCTTTTGCTTCATAATGAGTTGGGAAACGGTGTGAAGCAGGAACAGAAATTTTCATTTGGTGGTCTTATCGCAAAACTGCTTTGAGGCGTTTGTGTTCTTTGGGCCAATTCCACTGGTTTCACAAGGTTCTTGAAATTTTTCTGTTCAAAAAAGTTTCTCGAAACTTCTCGATGTCTCGTCTGTCGTTTTAGTTTTTTTTCTGAACGACCTTCGCAGACATCAAGCGGCAGTCATCTGGGCTGTGTCAACGTTGCACACACACCTTTTTTATTGCTATCCAGTTCGTTGCCCGGATTTTTACGACACACCCCATGTCTCACAAACTTTTATGTGTTTATCAATTTTTGTTGATTTCCTGTGTTCTTGTATTTTGCGGTTGCCGCGAAATCTTTTATTATAGAACTGAAACCGCCTTGCCGTTGGTACTACTACCTGATGTGCACGCAACGTTTTTTTCAATTTGAAAAGCAAATTTTGCCTGCAATTTGCATTTTCTTTTTTACAGCAGTTTACATGCAAACTCATCGAGTTTTTCGCTCATAAACCGACCACTTTCACACTTGTACTACTTTCGCCATCTGCGACACTTTGAAAATGGTCACAGACGATTACAGAGCAATCGTTGGCAGCTACTTTTCGACCGTCATGCCTGCGGTCAGGTGAGAACTCGCTCAGACTCTGCTTTTTTTCGGCTTTTTTGTTACGGTGTGATTGGGTTGGCTGCATTCAACGAATGCTGCACTTTGATTGATTGACTCCACCAAACGTCCCCGATCATTCAGCATGTTGACAAGTTTGAACAGTTGAAAACCATTCAATTTCAACAGTCACTAAACTTTTGCATTCGTTTCACCTCAGAAAAGCCACGTGGTCGTCCATGATTACAGTGGCAGCCGCTGGCTCCAACAGTCCGCAAGTGCCGGCCACAAAGTCTGCCCCGTCCTCTCAGAAAACGTCCACCGCTAACACCCCGAAAGCGTCTTTCGATGGCGGTTCTGGTACGTGTGATTTGTTGTTATACCGTTGTTAGTTGACATTGTTTTTTGTTGACCACATAATCAGAAATCGCTGATCATGATGCACTCAACCGATTTTTTCATGACTTTTTATTTTTACGTTTTGATGTGTGATGTGGACACAATTGCAAAAAGGCGACCAGTTGATGGAAGCACCATCACAATTCTTCACTGAAAAAAAACCTGACCAAGAAACTGCCCATCTTGGTCAGTGAACACTGTTTATTCTCTGACCAAATTTCTTGGTCAGCGTTTTCAGTGTTTTCAGAACCTGCGACAAAAAAACCCTATTCTCATTTCCAGTCGATCGGTTCGCGCAATCTGGCGACGCTCCGGTGTCTGCAGATGCTCCGTCGAACCTCGAGCGAAACACGAAAAATGACAATAATAATAATAATAGTGACTGGGTGCACAGCAAGAACACTGCCAACCAGCACAACCAACCGGTGACCAGCAGTGAGAACACTGACCAAAGTCAGGCGAGCTTGTCGTCGAGCATCCGTGACTCCGTGGTGCACTACCTATTCCATCGTCAATTGCCTGAATCGAAACAGGAACTCTACCGCTTATTAGCGCTCGACAAGAACTGATCATCTCTTTTTACATAGCTTCGTATTCGTGGATTTCATGTTCATTTCTGCCTTTGTTTTCACGTTGTTTTTATAGATCTGTCGTACTTTTCGTAGAAAATAATATCTGCTGTGAACTTTCCAATTAGTCTCGCGAGCGTGTGCAACACAATGCGCTTCAGGATTCCAAATTGTTTTGTACAGCATTATTATCTCCTTGTTCTTGGACTGTAACAGTCTCAGCTCATTTGGAATGATTCAAGTTTCTGTTTTGTGTTCAACCGTGTTTTTGACGGTGGAGACTCATTTTCCACTCTTATCTGTTTGTTTCGTGTTTAAAATGCGCTCTTTCATTGTTTTTTATTGAAACTGTTGTTCTTTTTTTACGTGCACAAACTGCAATATCACACATACCCATTATATTATCAGCTTTTGAAAAAGCATCTATACTCACATTTATTACGCCTGTATACCCGCTTATTACAATCAGCGACTGAGAAACGAAGCAGGAAATGAATGAAATATTCAACAATTCAAAATAATCGTTTGAACATGTGATATAGCCGAAACTGGACACACGTGGAGACGGGAGATTACAAAAAGCTGTTGTGAGCAAAGCTGCAAAACTAAAACTGAACCGTGTTCTGAGTGGATTTTGCAACACTGTCGAAAACCAAAATATTTCGATTAAAAATAAGATAACGAAGCTTCAATGAAGTCTGTACTTTCAACGCCAAGCGTTTTCCCAGAAATGTATTTTGAGCCAAAAAATGAATTTGTCATGGTAACTGGTAGTACAAATAGCAAAAACTACTGTCATTGTTTTTCGTTCAAAATGTAAATAAAGTAAACTTTCTTATGCTTTGGTTTTCTCACGAACCGAGGAAAATAATCAAAACACAATTCTTTGCCTCACAGCCAAAATACCAGAGCTGCAAGATTCTACAGTTTTGCCATTTTGCACGTACACCAACAAAAAAAGCCACAGAGAATTTCATAGCCTCCCTTCGTCTGCCACTGACGTCATGGCAATTTTTTTCTGAAAAACCACTAAAACCACTGTACGCTGGCACACACTGAAAACGTGCACTGCTAGGAGGAAAAAGCTGCGAGTCTCGCTCGACACAGTTGGACTTGTTTGCTTTCCAGGAGCTTTTGCGCTGCGCACAGAGCTGCGTTTTTTTACTGAACTTGCTTCACTTGCCCATTCGCTCCTGTTTCTTTCTTTGCAATATTCAGAGTTTCAGAACACGAGGCAACTCTCTTGAACTTGCAGGTTTCCGTGTGGGCTTTATGCAAATCAAAGTGAGCTTGTGATGTTTGGTTTGTTAGATTCCGTCACGTGGCAACGTTGTTTCAGTTTTTGAAGTTCGTTCGGAGTTTCAGAGGAACAATTTCCCTTTCAAAAAATGCTTTCTATCAGACAGCTGTAGGTTGAAACGTGTTCATTTCTGACGAAACAACAGATTAGTTTAGTGAAGTTGCGTTTTGTTTATGAGTATTTTGTGCAAAAAAAAACAAATTAATTGTGATAAATATTTCTTCCCTTTTGTCTGTTTGTCTGAGTCACTCCACTCATTAAAACATTGCACCTTTCAAAAAAAAATTTCATTTTCAAACATTGAAACCGCTCTTTAAACCGTTTTTCAGAAACAATTCAGAAGTTTCGAACGTTGAATCAACTGATTTTTAACAGAGAGAAAATTATTTTGAAAACAAAGAAAACAAAAGGACCAGGCAGCACGGCGAAACCCACGCCTCCGGTTGACGATTTGCGATTGGACAGCGGCGACGCGCGCGTGTTCGCAGACGCTGCAGGGTCGGGCTTGTTTTATCGTCAATTCGAAAGTTGAACCGTTTT
>JASANC010002278.1:0-61196 GCA_030248135.1 Theristus sp. LFF4_11 | reverse complement strand
AAGATATCCGACTGGCTGTTGTGTTTACTCTTCCTTGTGTTATGTTTTAACAAATTGGATTACAGCCGCAAACCTCTGTATTCGTTTAAGCTGTTTACATAAACGTATCAGCTGATAAACAAACGAAAAGAAAAGATATTAGGACAAAGAAGGTTCCAAAAATCTCATTAACGGTGACAAAGAAATAGAAGAGAACCTATCAATCTCATTGTGCTCTTCTATATCTGCTCATGCTTGCCCACACATCTCAAGGATCAGGTATGCAGCATTCTTCTAGACACAAGAAAACTTGCTTTCAGTTTAATGTCAGGTAGCCATAGAAACGCATGCATTCGGTTGATATGTGCAGCTGCCCATGCGTTTCCCTGGTGTTTCCGCACTGACTATGCGTTTCGGTGCATATACTCACTTTTGCAGCACAGGGTGCACTCAACATGGCTGCACCAATTTTATCGCCTGTACGGGCGGCTGGCTTGGGCTCAAATTAAAACATACCTCGCCACTCTGTAACATGCTTTAGATGAATAATACGTACCCGCGTGTGACACTTATAGCAGTAAACAGTTCAGCTAGAGCATAAAGAAATTCATACTATCGCCCGCCTTGAGATTGATTGTCTGCAACTCTGAAAATACTTCTGCAGGTTTGTACACTATTTTCAGATTTACGTTGAAAAGCGAAGCGAATGTACGGTAGTTTTTCAAGACTGAACTGTTCGGCTGTGTCCAATTTGCAGATTGTGTTGCTCATGAGTATTGAGAGTCGGTTTCACACGGCATGCAGTTCGATAGCGAACAGCATCTCATACTGGCTTTCAGTAATTAGAGGCACACGTGGCTTCACGACAAGATCAACGGATGAAGCCTGCGGGAAGTAAACAACCACCTAATGTTTACGACAATCGTTCAATGGACAGATTACCGATTTTACATGTACATTTAGTGCTTCGGTTGAATCTTCATCAGCTTTGGCTTTGGCTGATTAATTCACGGCCACTGCTTACTGAATGTGTTTAAGCTGTGGTCGGCAAAGCAGCACTGTTGATCAACACGCATGTACACACCTTTCTAAATTATTTGAAAATAGCGGTGTTGCCGTTGTGAATTGCCGGTCTTCTGCAAGCTGCATAACCGTGAGACACGGTCCGACTGGCTGGTTTTGGATTTATTTGTCTGCATCAATTGTATGTGAGTGCATACAATCTATTACACACTTTTTAGTTATCATTTTTCATTTTAAAAATGTCGGTTATGTAATTATTATTTTTACTGTTTTTTGACGACAGTTGCGTGTGAGCCTTTAACAGCAGGACGTCTTGATTAGGCGAATTTAGCAATTAGTTTTTTGTGCGTACGCACGGACACGAAACTTAAAAAATCGCCACGCGATTTAGAAATAATGTCATGTGTGCTTTGTAAATGCATTACGGACACGATTGGTTCGCGCACCGGATTTAGAACGACGTTTGTGCGTACTGACAAAAAAACTAAGTGGTAATTTAGCAGTATCCCATTATTTTCTATATCAGCTACCGCGTTGAATATTGCATTCAGCTAATCAATCCGGAACTATTCGGTGAGACGATTATAAACACGATAGCGAAGAACGTCGAATATGGCTGAAGAGGCGAAACGGTATCTACATGACAAGGACATTCCGAGGCTCTTTGAAGTTTGTGCATTTCATGCTTTGCTTTTTTGTTTTTATACCTCAATGATCTCTATTTTCATTCCCACCACAAATGTGGACTTTTTGATTTTTTGGTCATCCAATTCTTAAAATTTAAAAAACATTATTGGCGATTCCGTAATACAGAAATTTCGTGATTGTGCGATTCAAACCGTTTTGAGAGTCTGTCGGTCTGCGTCTGATCAACCTTTCCACGGCCGTCCGTAGCATCGACCTCATTCTTCTTTAACACATTCGTTGTATGCACAACACCTCTGCTTTTCCAGGGTTTAATGACCGGTCTAATTCATCACAAGCCAACGGATCCAATTGACTACATGCATCAAGCGCTTCACCAAGCACGCGATCGCCCCATCAATTGGGACACGTTCATTCACACATCGCCAACCGGCCAAATTGGAAATGGCGTCGCAGGTGTCTCGTCAAGATCCTCGTCGAAAACGCGAACCCGACGAGCAGGCGGTCTGTTATTATATCAGTTTTTTAAGTTCTGCGACTCATTACGTTTGCAGATTTGCAAAGAACTATGTAGTTTCTTTAAGTGGCTATTCAAAATAGCCTATAGGGGCATTCATGAAGCAGTATTTAGTGACCTCGTAGCTATGTTTTAACGTAGCTACGCGTCACTAAATACTGCTTCATGAATGCCGCTTAAGTGACCCGGCTTATTTACGTGATCGGATCACTGCAAATTTTTTACTCCTGCCTCACGCATGAAACTGTTTACGTAGGAAAGCGCACGCTGCGCGCGTGTGTGCTGTGCATTGCGCGCGTGTTGCATCAGCCGTACAAACGCTATCATAAAAATTTATGGGCACCGTTGGGTTCACGGGACATTTTTCGACCCAACGTTGCCCTTAAATTCTTATAATAGCATTTGTACGGCTGATGCAACACGCGCGCACACACACGCGCAGCGTTCCAACACTTTTGACCGCCATTGTAATCACGTTCACTTCAATTTTGTTACAATGCTGTTAGATCCTAGTATGAGCTGCTGCTGCACTGTTGTTTCTCAAAAAGGGCCCCGACGAACACAAGTGTTTGATAACAAGCACATGTGTCGTTGTCGTGGCAACCGACGGGCACGACAATTCCTAATTCCTAATACATATTTTTGCATGATATAAAAACTAGTCTGTTTTGTTATGCGCTCATAATAAAAACAGAGTCACGTGACGAACGGATGTCTTGCACTGGCGCTGGCCAACCACAACGGAGACAGATCGCCAGAAGAAAACAATTGCAATGCGCACAAAAACTCAACATAGTAAAATGCTGACCGCATCTGATACAAAGCCCTATCAATCAAAAACTAACCAAAACCCAGTTCACACCTGATGTTTGCACAGTTTATCTCAAGTAAAGGTGCATTTCAATGAATATTCTTGATAACGGAACACCACAAAGCAAAGCGGGGACGAGCACGTGACCAAGCAAACCTGTTTGAACATTTGTCATCCCACAAACACAGGAGTCGACCGAGCCATGAACAGTCGCGATGGACACTCTGCAGCAGGCAACAATGGTTCGCCAGCGCGTTCACCGCAAGTGAACGGGGTCGTTGGTGGTGCGGCGCCCTCTGGTGATCCAGACGTTGATGACGATCTGATCGATGCGACCGTAAAAGGAAAACCAAAAAAAGGTGCAGCAGCGACAGTGACAGATGCACCTGAGAACAGAAGCAAGGAGGCGACAACAAATGGCGTTGCTGCAGCTTCGCCACAGCCTCCATTGACCGACCGACCATCCAGCGCAATGTCAAGAGCGTCCGAGGTAAAACTGCCCAGCATACCGATCATACTTTATATGGGTAAGTTGTGGCTTATCCGACAGCATATACAATTTCTACGGTTCGAATTTAGAATAGGAAGAATGAGTAACCTAGGCGCCTTCACTGGTTGCAGGTGGACCTGGACTTGGCAAAACACGCCACGCGTTTCGATTAGCAAAAGAGTTCACGGAACAAAAGCTCGTACACATCTGCACGCCTGATTTAATCAAAGCAGCCATATTGAAGTACAAAGATACCAACAAGGAGTGGGCAGAAGCGGCAAAAAAATATGAAGCCGGTACAGCGAATTGAAAACTTTTTTCACTGGCAACACCACGTAATCCAGTAACTGTCGAATACAGGCGAACTAATATCGGGAGAACTGGCACTTGGATTGGTGAAAAACGCGATGGCACAAAATAAAAATGCAAAAGGATTCATTCTAGAAGGATTTCCCCGAGATCTATCACAAGTCAAGGATTTCGAACGAGAGGTCTGTTCGTTTTTTTCGTGCTTCACATCTCAGTAATTTGTCGTGAAGTCGTTGTCTTTCGCACGCTTCTGAACTTTCAGTTTTTGTATTTTTCGCAGGTGAAAAAGATCAACTTGGCCATCATTTTGGATTTTGACGAGAGCACACTGACGCAGCAGATGCGCTCACGCGGACTGCAGGACAACGTGATCAAGCAACGCTTGCAAGAATACAAAATGAAGACATTACCGGCAGCAAAATATTTTGACGACAAAATGCTCCTGCACCTGGTCGGTTCACGTGAAATCTAGAACGTTGCACAGCAAAAGAAATCCTATTTGCACTTGAAACCCATTTTAGGTACCAGGCGAACAAGACAGCGACAGCATTCTCGCCGACTCGGCGTTTTTAGTAAAACAGGCGCTTGGTCTGATTAAAGTTGAACGCCGACCATCAGAAATGCCAGCAGAATCTGCTACTGCAAGTCAAAAGACCTCGCGTAAGTTGGGAATGTGAAATGTTTATTCCGCACATTTTTTAAAAACAAACAAAACATTCATCTTTCAGCAGCGCCACCAGCAAGCAAACCACTGTCAGCCACCAGCAGACAGAGCGCCGCAACGCCTGCTCCAATGGAACAAGTACCAAAAGGGTTGCCAAACGACGCACCTGTTATGCTCGTAATTGGTACATCATCAGATTTGCTCAAATGCGTCAATCTTAAAAATCCTAAAAACAACAAAACGAGTGTTTTAGGAGCGCCGGGTTCAAGGAAGAGTGATTACTGTAAGCGTATCGTCGACAAGTATGATGGTTTCGTGCACGTCAATATGGGTAGCTTATTGCGGGAAGCTATTAAACAAAACGCCACTAAAGACAAAAAGTGGAAACAAATTGGAGAAACGATGAAGAAAGGGGATTTTTTAACAATGGTATGTTACGGTACTAATAAATCGTATCGTACTACATTCTACGACGAATACAATTTGTATTCTACTTTGTTCAGCGCGATTGTCGCCATTTGCTACACACTGCACTTCACAAACACGAAAAGGCGTGGGGTTATGTAATTGACGGATACCCTAGAACACTCGAACAAGCCAAAGATTTCGAACAAGTGGTACGAAAAAGAACAACGTCACAGTTTAAATTTACTTGGTCTTTGGTGACAAAAAAAACAATCGTAAAAAGTGCAATTTAGGTTGGTCGAATCGATCTTGTACTACTCATCGATTGCACCGAAGGCTATTGCATTAAGACGATGAAAGAGCAAGCAGAAAGTGTACGTCGTCGTATTATTTCAGCACTGATTACTGATAATTTTTCGACTTAAATTTCACATATTTTCTTCAGGCCAAGAAGCAGCTAAACGACAATCCCGCTGCGCAACAGCAGCGGTTGGAACAGTTTAAAAAATTGACTCTGCCAATGCTCAAGTATTTTGAAGATAATCAGAAGCTCAAAGTGGTACGTGCCAAACCAAAGGTGAGCGAAACGAACAATGACTAAGTTTCAAATAGATTGATCAGTAGTGTGCACTAGTCGTCTTTGTCTTAGTCTGATCAAAGTAAGTCGTGGTCACCTAGTTAGTGAAAAGACACAATTTTGCACTTTTCAAAACCTGCAAAAAAATGAAATCGGTATGCAATTTATTATTCATCAACACTTTCTGAAAATAGTACGCACACTATCGGCATGTTCGTTTCGCTTTAAAATTGTATTTGTACATGTATTGCCATGATAGCCACGATGCTAACTGATGCTATTACAGTTGTTTGTTTCAAACGTTTCTTAGCCTTTTAAAAAACCAACTTTATTTGGAAGGTTTTCAAATCAAAGTTTAAATCCAAACTTTCAAATAAATTTATCAGATTTGTTTTTTAGGTCGATGGCGATAAGGGAATCGATGAAATTTTCAGCCGAGTTGTCAGTGTTATCGACGCAACCCTGTTTCTACCAGGTTGCTACAACAACTAATTACGTTATGCTTATATTACCTTTTTTTCAACCAGCATTATCTGTGGATGTATGTCTCTTCAATTGCAGCCGAAACGAATGGTGATGGGCAATCACTTGAATCCTCGAAACATTCCAGCAAGGAACCTTAAATTATAAATATTTTGTTGGACTGGTTATGACCATGGCTTATACGGTCCCATTTGCGCAGTCGCAACGCAACAAACCTTTGCTGGGTAACTATTTCGTTTGGTTGATGAACCCCTTTGTCACTGGTTGATGAATTTTGTCAATTTGGCAGATGACGTTGTTACTACATCCAACAAATTTCATCAATTTTTGATGTGAGAATAACCGGTCCAGGATTTAAAAACGGAGTTATGTGTATTGCAAACTAAACTGCACCATCCTGGTTTAATTTGCAGGATTATTTCAAAATTTAACACTCAAAATATATCACTACACTGTCGATTTGGAATTATCTGTGTTAAATTTTTCTTTATTTTTGTACTCTTTAATGTTTTTGTTCAGTGCTCAAAACAAACCATATGTGCATGTTATTTTGTGCGGTCTTAAAAATCGACGGAACGATTTTATTTTTTACCTGCATTGTACAACACGAAAACTAATTTTCTAAAAAAGAATGTTGTTTCATTTGTTAAACTGTGTATCAGTTTCGTGTGAAGCCATATGCTGCATCTACAAACCTGATCACAAACCTGGCCACTTCACTCATTTTATCAGTGGATAGCGGACCTGTGCGATCCGATGGTGAAAAACAAAACAGGCCAGCACGTGCGTAGTTGGTGGCATCGCAAACGTTCTTCTGGGCTTGTGAGTTGTGGGTCTGCCCGCGGTATTGTTTGCAGACCTCGCTTTGTGGTACAACAATGCGCCGGCTTGATGCGTTTATCGTGTTCTTCAGACTTGATGAAATGCCGAATCATACCTTACCTGGTGATATTTATTTGTTCATGGATGGGTTATTCTGGCTGAACATAAAACAAAAGATTTATTGAATTTTTAAACATCATCGCAAGAGTATAGCGAAGTGCACATGACTAAATTACTCGAATCTGTAACCAGCGGGGGGAGGGTTAGCGGTTGAGCAGCTTGTATTTTGTCCAATCAAATTCAACCACCAAAATCAGAAAAAAAATTAGTTAGTCTTTTGATTTGGTCCTCCTCGAAAACACACCGATTAACGTATGTTCTTAATTTGAACCAACGGAAACTTTTTAAAAAAGAACGTTCTTTGTCAAGAAAACTTCAACAAATGGCAAACTCTCTAAACCTGGATAAAAACCGGCAAAATATCCCGAAAACGTATGCATAAAATAATACTTTTTCTCAGTGCCCCCTAGAAAAAATGCGCTGAACAAAGAATAAAAAAAATAAAAATAGAAAACAATAAAAAAGATTTTTGATTTAGAGCCATGAAAACCTGAAAAAATAAGTGACAGCTAGTTTTTGTCAAAAAAGTGGGGGTGGGGGTGTACTACCCCCTAGTACAAACTTGCGCCCTGTGGGGGGATGGGGGTTAGTGATATCACGCGAACATGACGTGATGACCAACTGCTGAGAACTGCTCATGATTAACCAATCAGCGTTGAGAGTTGCTATGACCAACCAATCAGCTAGTTGCATATAATAGTGAGATTGACTGTAGGCGGTGACTTGTATAATGCGAACGAACTTCCAAGGTTTTTCGGAGCTGATGTTGACCTGGCAATTTGAATATGCGTCGGAAACTTCTCTAACGTCTTCTCTTTGTGAAATTCTTTTCCTGACACTTTTTGTGCAACACAAAAAGCTGTTGTTACATGGACTCTGCTGCATGGAATCAGGTGTCAAAAAACGTGATCTCTCGACATTGTTGGCTTTATTGTGGGACAATAAAAAGAGCTGCCTCATGCCTTATAGAAGAATGTATGGGCTTTCTTTTGGCACCAATGTCATAATTTGGGGCATTGGAGGAATTGAGTTGAAAATCTTTTTCATAAAGGTCATTTTGAGCAAAAAATGGGTTTCGTGTTTCAGCATAAAAATTACGCTACATACTAAGAAAAATGCGCTGAATAACGTGGTAAAGTTAGATTTTTGAATTGAGCACGCCAAAACCCCAAAAAATGTTTTTTAAAAAGGCCAAAAATTGGCCAAAATCTAAATTTGCCTGTAGCGAGTACCAGAATTGGAGTTTTGCCCTAAAAATTGATGTGCATAATAAGTACACTTAGTAGTTGGTTTAGGCCTAAAAACTCAAAATATCAGAAAATAGCCATGGGCCGCCACTTGTACCGCTCTTATATGCAACACGTTTTAAAATCATGTACACCAAAAAAATGCGCTGAAAAACGTGATAAAGTTAGATTTTTGATTTGGAGCCGTGAAAACCTGAAAAAAATAAGTGAGAGCTGGTTTTTGTAAAAAATTCTATTTCACCAAATTTAAAATCATGTGCATCCAGAAACATGCACTGAACTGGGCGGGGGGGGTGAGCCCTTAGCACGAAGACATGCTCCCAATTTCAAGTTGGGATTCGTACAAACTTCACCACCAAATTCCGTTGTTCACCGAAATCAACGTTGAACAGGATTCACTAGAGATGTAAGGGTCAAAAAAAATTTTTTTTTTAATTTTTTAAAAAAAAAGTAAAAAAAACATTTTTTTTATTTTTTTTATTAAAAATTTTTGAAATTTTTTCTTTAATGTGCCCTGAAAATGCCGTTTTTGGCATAATTTTTCGAAAGTTCAACAAAAATTTTCTTTGACTTTACCTTGTCACTTAGTCTTCAACGCTGCAGGTGGTATTCTGGATTGATTTATCGACTGTTTTCAGCCTTGGTGAGTGATGATCGACTCGCGCATTGAAGTACTTGAGCGTCGCAAAGGCTAGTTCAACAAATTCCGATGTCGCTAAGGTGAGATAGAAGCAGAGAACTCACATTTACGCATCGTTTTTCAGGATCTCGAAAGGTCGAAATTGCACTGGCTGCCACTGCAAGCGTAACTTCGTTGGTTGCTCGTTGCTGTTTCGCCTCGTGTCGTCAGCATGATCACACCGGTTTGTTGTTAAACTTGTTTCCGTGTTATTTGAGGTGAATTGAGAGGCAAAACACGAGACGTGATGTCGTCGGTGGGAAAATGGGGTCGCCGAAACCAAGTCTGAAATTTTCACCCTCCTCCCATATGAGTGGGGGTCATATGGTAAGTCGGTGGCTCCTCAGATGGTGATATTCGGACTCCCTGAAAAATTCTGAACAACTTTCATTAAAAAAAAATTAAAAAAAAATTTTTTTTTTAAGAAAAAAAATAGAAATTTTTTTTTTCTTGACATCTCTAGGATTCACGACACGAGTTAATTCACATTTTATCATTATGTATGACTTTTTCAAAACCTGTTCAGATTCATATTGAGTTTCAAACCCATCACCAGATTTTGATAATATTACAAGTTCACATGTTTCCTAGACTCCACATCATGAACAACAACGTTCGAGCATACTTGATTCGAACAGAAACAAAAATTACAAACGTTCCACTACTAATGCTATTGATTAACACAGGGCGCCATACAGGGTCACAGGGGCACGCAACAACAGTGTCTGGGTGTGTCCAAATGGGTTTAGCAAGAAAACCAGGCAAAAATCAACAGAATCAAAGCCAACAAGGACCTTTGAAAACAACTCAAAACAATATATTTAATATCTTGCCACTGGAACTGTAGTAGAACACGCGAAACACTGAATGTAGTAACTAAAAAAACACTGTTACTAACTCACTACTCCGTCATGGTTCCAACAATCATACACAACAGCCAAAAAAATCAGGTGGCTACAACTTTTTCATAAAGTGGAAAGAAAGATTTTGCTGTGAGAAGGCAAAGCAAAGTGAAGCAGAATATGGAATATGGACTTAAAAATGTGTGTGGTGTGACGCAAAGCAAAGTGCTAAAAATTACTGCTCAACTATTCAAACAAACTCAACTAACCGCGCATGTTTTTCCTTTACGCTTTGTTTTCTGTACCAATTGCCTAATTTCTAATACCATCTGTATTGAAATCTGTATACATTGCACCAGTTACGCAAAAAATGCACAGATTGCACAGAAACACCAAGTTTGCTGTCAAGCAAAGGACGAAGAAAAAACCGAATCTTGAGCGAACAATAAATCAAACAACACAAGCGAAAACACGAAGAAAATTAGAAAGAACCACTGTTTGCAACCAGAAAGCATCACAATTTTACTGTCGAAAGTGTTAAAAATAAATCAAAGTTAGAAAACGCGATGAAAAAACCGACCACAACATGATATAATTGAATAAACGAAGCATTGAGCGGGTCGATCGATGAACACTTGTGCACAACTTCTGGCGTCCTTACTGCTTGACCGAACAACGGACAGTGGGAAAACAATCACGAAGAACTTTCAGAGAATTACCGTGGAGACTAAATAAATGTTAAGACGAGACAAAAACTCGGTTTGGGGGGAGGCAGCAGCATCACATGGATACCAATAATATGTTCTCAAAAATACCCCACGAAGGTCAGAACGAATTCAAAATGGTCACAAATGAACAATCGGGTAACATTCAGATTCAACGTTTGAAGAACCGCAAAATTCGGTAGATTGCAATGATACAGATGTAGGGCGGACGATATTTTAAGATTGAAGATTCACAAACTGTAATCAAGGACAAAATGAAAAAAAATAATGGCAAAACCGTTTCGGAATACAGTACCAAGAGCACGGCGGAACATCAACGGCTGCTGAACACGAACAGAATGGAAAGACAGTGTGTTTTCGGTTGGTTAAAATTATCAATTGTACCACAGCTGTGTAAAGCCTGTAGATTTTCTGAGGGCATTGGCCGTTGTCGCCAAAATGAGAAAAAGCTGAAAGAGAAGGATAAAAAGAAGACGTAGATATAGAGTATATAATATGTGCACGTTCACCGGTGAAATAAAAAAATCGAAAACAGAAATTTGCGATTTTTTTTGTCAAAATACGGCAAGGTAAGTAAGAAAACCTTTTTTTTTTAAGTTTAGTGGCCTGCATGAATTGAGTCATCAGCCGATAGAAATAGTGTGAAATTCGCGCAACCCGATTCCACTCTAGACAAGCAAGACACAAGAAGACTGATAGATTATTTATCGATGCATCATAAATAATAAATTATGGCACAATAACAACGCTTGATGGTGTTCGATGCAATGACAGCAGTGTTTTGTCTGACGGCCAATTCGACTTTGGTACAATAATATGGTTCGGTGACATGGTGACACGGTGACAATCGGAAGTCGTGATAATATCGCAATCGCGGGGGTAGGCGGGGCCCGGGCGTGCACGTATTGCACAATCGAAAAACACACACACACGCGAGGAAGACAACCGTTCTGTATTTCCGGTTGGCGGAAGAGAGCAAAGTGAAGAACAAAATACACAAAGCACATGCGAGTGTTCAAAACATTGAATATATATGCTGAATTATAACGAGCACGAGACACTTTGTTGCACAGTTGTCAGAGTTATTGACGAATACGAAAAGAGGTTCAGTTGAGAGGCGACCATAACAGTCGAGCGAATGAATAACGATCATGGATTGTGGTTGGTGACGTGTTGCCGTGCGAAAGTGAGAGAGAACACGAGAACGGTTTTGGCGATACAGCAGCTAAATGCACACCATTGCCACATTGCACTGTTGAACCAACTGCACTGATGATGCGACACTCTTCAGGACCACCGTCCACCAACAGAGAGAGACAGAGAGCTAACCAAGCTCGCCGAGCCGCGTTTCGTACAACACTAGAAACGTCAATGAACGCGTCAATCCAGTTCAGCACAACATGAACACCAGCAACTTACAAAAAATGACAATGTACAAAACGACAAATTTAACAATATGACAAGAACTTCATAAAAAAACGAAACGAGTCCAGTACTACTTACGGTCAGAAGGCGCGCGGTGGCACGTGCGTGTAGACGGGCACAACGGCACCCGCGGCCACTGGCGGCCGTGGTGCGCGTTGCGCTGGCGATGTTGCGCTGTGCACGATCACCATCGGCTGCTCAGCCACTGGCACTGACGACAACGCCACGGCAGGCTGCTGCTGAATGCTCACTGGTGACGCGCGAATCGGTGGCCGCACAGCAACGGTGGCGGCGTTGGCCGGTGCACTGAGCGCGTCAGTGGCGATGGCGGTGGCGGTGTTGTCCGTGTTGTTGGCGTACTGCGTCGCGAGTGTCTGCAACGCGTTGAACGCTGCTGCGCATTGCGCGTCTGCGCACGTGCCGCCGCTGCCGTGGAACACCTGTCCAATAGAATGTGCTCGTTGCTGATGATAATTCAATACGCCACTATTCTGTCAGATTTTTGCACCAGTGTTGGCGTCAATAAACTGCTTTAGTTGCACCCTCGCATGCAGGCAGATTGTTTCTTTACTGTCTGCATTCACGTCTTTCTGGATCCAACAAAAAGAAGGAGTCACCACAACGTGGATCAGCAAGTACCGGGGGGGGCTAATAATCTTCTGCGACAATAATACGAACTGCAAATCTGTGAAAACTGGTCAATTATACAGAAAACAAAACTGCCGCTTTGCAAAAAGTCTCCGTCGGCTTCAGAATTGGCTGAAACCGTGCGCTACCTGCGGTTGTCCGATGCCGAGTGTCACGAGACACAGGTGGTCGGAGGCCGCTGTCGCACAAGCAGCCGATGACCACGGGGAGGCGGAGTCGCACGCCGGTGGCTCTGTGCTGATTGGCTGCTGGTGACTGTCCAGCATTTCACCAGGACCAACCGCAGTCAATGCCGTTCGCTCCGAACGTGGTGCGCTGTGGTCAACTGAGTTTGCTGGAGCGGCCACGTGCTCGGTCGGTGACAACAGTGAGTGCATGGTTGCATCTTGCTGCACACGGGAAGAAACGCATTTTTGAATTTTTATTCATTTGGTGACGTCTCTCTTGTCAAGGAATCCGAATAAAAACTCGCGAAAGAAACTGTGGTTTGGTGTGTTAGGTGGCAAATGGATCGCTAGCGTCGAACCTAAGCCCCCGACAGTCTACAAGCTTCGCAGTGCCCTTAGGGCGCCAGTGATCGCTCAATCACCGATGAATATTGGGCTAGAATCAAAAATGCAACACGATAAATTTTGTAGAAATACCCGCGGAAAGTCCGTGAACTGTATGCCAAAGCCGACGTTTTTCGCGATGTACTCCAGTTGACCACGGCGATCCAGTGACTCTGGTGGCGGGCTCACTATGTGAAAAATGCACAACGTTATTGCAAATCGTAAACAAGTGGAATTGGGTTTCTTTACGTCAATCAATGAGAAAAACAAAAAACATGCACTGTGCATTTCAGAGCAGCGTTATTTTAATCCAATCGAAAACCACAACACAACTCAATAAAACAACAACTTACAACGGGCAGTTTGTGCAGCATTTGAGTGTGCCAACGACAGTGGTGCCCCACTGAGGAACTCCTTTGCAAGTGTGCCAATCAACAATTGCTGCTCGCGGGACAGCATTCGTCGACTGTCTTTCCATTCTGCAAATCGTATTTATAAAAACAGTTCACAAATAAACCCGTCATCAGTTTTTGAGAATTCTCAAAGCATACTTTTTCGTGTTGACGTCGGTGCAGTGTAAATGACGGTGTTTGTGTTGTTTGCTGCGTGCTGCGTGTCCGTCTGTCCATTGCTGTTCGTGCATTCAGCAACCGACTGCAGAAAATCGCTCAGTTCCAACCGACGCAACGCCTGTTCGTCCAATTGGAAGGTCACACGACGCCGTTGCTGTTGGTTCCATTCCGTTGATGCGACGGGGTCTTGGGAACGCTGAAATCGCGTTTTGCGTTCCTAGTATCAGTATTACAAGAATATTTACTCGTTTTGACTCTGCGGCTCAACAGTGCGTTTGCAGACGTCCAAACGGATTTAGCTGCCTGCTTGTTGTTCAAGTGACTCTAGGATTTGCGTCGTTTCAGCAATTTTGAATTGCCGCGGCAAGCATGAAACTGGCTTCCACTTCCATAAAACCTACGCGATGCGCACCGAGTCGCAGAACTCCAAAAAACATCCAAAAAATGCATTTTCCACGAACACTGTTGTTTCGATGTTCGTCAGCTGCGTTGCTTCGTTCGCTGCCGGTCGAGTTCTGCAGCACCAGCGGCGTGTGCTGCACGGCATCCGCGGTTGACCCAGCCGCTTCCGATCTTGGAGGTTCGTTGTCCGCAACTTCACAAGCCGGCAGTTCTTCCGAGAGACAGTTCACACCGGTCGTCGAATCATCATCTGGGCTGTTGGTCGCTTGTACGGTGGCGTCCAGACTAACGGATGACCTTGGGGCTGACTGAGGATCCTGCAGAGAAAGATGTCGTAATGTAATAATAACACAAACGACAGCTGGCCAGAACACAGAACGTCACGAGTCAAGACATCGACTTTTCAACTGTTACACACCACGCGCCTGAAATTTGTTTTTCCAGATACATAGACTACCAGGGTAGATTCAATTTTCTTGCCACACAAACCAGCAGCTCAGCTCAGCTGCTCGTTGATTGTGTTTCGGCAGTGAATCTGTCTCGAAAGACACAGTACCTCTTGATTGACGGCATCTTCCGATCGTCTTTGCGTGAGAGCAGTTGCATTTTGCACATCGAATGTTGTCGCGTGGTGGTGCTGGCAAGGACTGGCAGAGGAGGTGCGTCGTTTCAGCACCGATTTGCCCGGCTGTGGCAGCGGCTTTGCGTAGCCGAGTTCACTGAGCATCAGCTCGGCAGCCGCGCGCTTCGCCAATTTCTTGTTCGGACCCTGCCCGCAGCACACGTGCTCGCCAACGCTCACCTGAACGTGCGCTTTTTGTATGAAAACAACGTGAAAAACAGAAGTTTTTTTAAAAATTTGTTCGACCAAAACACGACACCATCAGGTTTTTGAAATGAAAACGGCTTTTATCATGCACAGGCACCAGAGTTAGTTTGGTTGGTTTACCTTTCAGGTACAGTAGGTATCTTTAAACCTGTCACTTTTTGCAGAATACAGTGCGAGACATTTTTGAATTTCTGGGACGGGGTTTGGCTGGAATCAGACCCCATATTGGTTTTGTTACCTGGACCATAAACTCCTTCTGCCGCGCGTTCCCAGTCTCCCGAACGAAATTGAACTGCGGCTCTGGCATCGATTTCGCCTGCTGAATTTGTATCAGTCGACTGATCGGGTTGATATGCTGGCCGTAGTTCGGGTCCTTTTTCACGTCCTGAAGTCAAAAATCAAAAACAAAAATAATCCTTTCGATCGGACGCTGACATTTAGCATTCACCAAGTCCACTGTTTGTGACAGCGGATCACAAACACCAACGAGCACGGCGCTTGCCTTGCTGAGTGTGTTGCGTTTGAGTTGTTTCGCGGGTCGCTGGTGCCCGGCACTGGCACGATCGAGCATCAGATGCTTCGGCACCGGGCACAGGCCGTGCGCACGCAGCTGCTGCACCATCTGCACGCAGGCGGCTGCCTTCGCCTGTTTCTTGCTGCCACCTTCGCCGTCGGCCAGTAGTCGCAGCCGTGGTGACGTCACGACACACTGCAGCACGTAACGACGCTCGTGCGCCGCACCCGACTCGCTCACGACCTGCAAAGCAACACAGAAACACGCTGAAACAGACGGACGGACACGAATGAAGGCAAGCGTTGCTTTCAGCCAGCCGTCCCCGAGCACAGACACAATCTGCGCACGCTCACGCACAATCTTATAATCTACTACCACCCAGGCCCCGAGAGAAACAATGACATGTTGCAAATTGCAAAAGCTTCACGTGCTCGTTTACATGGAACTCGGCATCCAAGCGCTGATGAAACGCAACCTCGTGCACGATCGAGACCGGGCTCTTTTTTGAAGCAACGTCGCCACTGGCACACGGCGTTGCTGGGTGTTCTGTAATAAAGCCGGCTGCAGAACAACACGAAATGAATGAAACGCAGTGATACGATGCATGAAAACAGTGGCCTACGATCGTCGTGTGCCGTGTTCGGAGTGCATTGCGCTGAGCTGCTTGTTGACTCAATCTCAACCGAACACGACGAGCCAGTGGCGGTCGACATCTCGGTGGTTGCCGTTGACGTTGACGTCGAGCGAGTTGCAAGCGCCTGAATGCGCTTATAAAATTTTATGTTACGATAATTTTTATTGACTAAATGAAACAAGCTGTCAATCGTGTTAATGAAGAACGACAAATTTTTTGTCCCTTTGTGGTTTCGATTTCGTCAAATTTCACAAATATCATGGAAATATTTTCAAAAAATGGCACCGTGCGCCAAAAACACGACTAATAACTTCAACAAGTACAAAGAGAACGCAAAAAAGTGCAGGGGCAGACTGACAGCGAGTGCGAGCGCAGCAGCCTGCTGTTTCGCATGCTGCCTGTCGTAGCCGCCATGGACGAACGTCAGCTCAGCACCATCCGGCGCCACGTTGCGCAGCGTCAGTGTGCATCGGTAGGATGGCCAACTCGCCTGCCAACTCGCACTAGGCGTTTCTTGATCCCTGAAACCAATCATCCCTCAAACTGAATGTTTTGACACAAGAACTCTTTGTTGTCATCATCACTGTTCTTGGTTATCTGACTACAGTTGAACGATCTGGTTCAATTTGGTCAGCTGTATCAGCATGCATGCACCCGGAAACATGGTTGAATTTCTATTGCACCAGCAACGAAACATGCCAAACGAACGGCGGTGTGCTTGTGGTGTGTTCACGGTCGACGTGCACATCATAGACGGCCTCGATGGCGTGCGTCAGTGCGAGCGCTGCGAGTGCGTCCACAGGCAGCTGCTGCTGCGCACGACGACGCCGCTGCTGGACGCCTCGCTGCTTCGCACGTCTGAACACGCCGTTCGCCACTGCAACAAGCGCTCACTTGCTGCACAGTTCGAAATTCATAAGAAACGAATACAAAAAAACTAGTGCAGTTTTGATTACTACTGACGTCTGTCGACAAACGGCGGCATTGCGCTGGCTGAATGTCTCTGTGCGGACCGTCTCGCACCGGTTGTGTGCGTGTTCGGCGTGGGAAGCTTTGTTTTCTCGAGTGCCACCCGCGCTGCATCCTACAACAAATGACAAACAACTACAAATAAATGAAGCAGTGTTAGTAGGACTGGCTGACGAACGTGAAAAAGACAGCTCAAACTATAAAGTTTGAAAAACTGGCGCCACCACTTCACCTGTTGCGCTTTTTTGATGCTCGCGCCACGCCCGATGTATTCCTCACCGTCGTTCAACACCAGCTGCACCGTGAACGTCTTCTGATGCGCTGGTCCGGTTTCGTCCAATAATTTATACTCGTGACACAGCTGGAGGAGAGCAAGTGGAGAGGTGATTTTCTATTTTGTTACCTTCGGCAATCCAGGAAGAAAAGAAAAGTACAACGGACTCGATTGCAACGCGCCAACTCCGAGATGCGACACATTGGTGTTTTGTCCTTTCCGGCGTTCGGCACCGAGTATTTGTAACTGACTGAATCGAGTGGGTCAACGGGGGTGTTTACATGCGGCACATTTGTGCTTGGCGCATGGACAGCGACATTGTTCGCTGGTGCTGCGTGTCCTGCACTGTCATGGCTGTTGCTACTGCCGTTGAATGCCACTTGCACTTCACCGCTGCTGCCAGTCAGCCAGCCTGCGTTCGGTGCAGACACGAAAGCTGCACCCGATTGAGCGCGTGCGGTTTTCACAAGGCCTAGCGTAAGAACGACACAAAAGTAAAACCATGTCAATCACTCAAAAACAAAACAAAAAAAGTTGGGTAAACCGCAAATATCGGCAATGCAAACGCAACGCAAACCATTTGGCGGCCACTGATACGAGACCGACGACTGAAGAGGATTGAACGAAGCAGCGGAAGAACACAACGGCAGCACTTGGTGCGCTGACGAGCACGATGTGGGGTGTGTGTTCATGACCAACTGAGCAGTGGGCACGGGGGCAAACGGTGGCCGTACTGAATAAACAGCGTGAAACTGAATGATGGTTCTCATGACAAACACGGGGTGTTTGCTGTTTGCACGAGAAACAGTTTTGCTTCTTGTCTTGTTTTGACAATTGACAAGCCAACTAAAAATGACCCAAATTCGATTCACTCAACTCACCATCGCTGGGAAACACAAAAGGCGTCCGAACGAGTGCACCAGGGCGTGACCGCAGTGGCGGCGGGGCTCGAAAATTCGGGGGGCGATCAGAAACCGACACTGGCCACGGAAGCATCGGAGGCACAGGCCCTGCATTGGGGCGAACTTGATGCTGGTAAGGCAGATGATGATGCTGCGGGTGCATGATTCTTGCTTCAGTGTTCAGTTCATTGTCCCAGTTCTTCCGTCTCGTCTCGTCGTCGCCTGCTCGCCTCTTCTAGTCTTCTTGTGCAAAAGAGCAAGTTTTGTGAATCATTACATTATTGCCAAGATAAGCTACTAGAATGATAGATATCGTTCACATGATTGCATGAAACGGTCTTATGTCGAATGTTTGATCACACGGGTTACGGTAGCGGTCGTTTTGGGTCTTGACACGAAGTTGCTGAAAACCACTTTGTTTCTTGAGAATAACAGTTGAAACTTTTCAGAAACATGCAGCATCATAACGGAATGTCAAAAAATCAAATGTCAAAGATTACGGTAACTCTGCAGTGGGTCTCGACACGATTTTTTAAAAACGTCCCTGATTGCCAGGAAAAGCTACTAGAATGATAGATATCGTTCACATGATTGCATGAAACGGTCATCATATGTCGAAAGTTTGGTCACTCGGGTTACGGTAGCGGTCGTTTTGGGTCTTGACACGAAGTTGCTGAAAACCATTTTGTTTCTTGTGAATAACAGTTGAAACCTTTCAGAAACAAGCATTATAACGTAATGTAAAAAAATCGGATGTCAAGGATTACGGTAACTCTGCAGTGGGTCTCGACACGATGTTTTTTTAAAACGTCCCTGATTGCCATAGCCATAAATTGCCATAAACGATAGCTATCATTCTAGTAGCTTTTCCTGGCAATCAAGGACGTTTTTAAAAAACCGTGTCGAGACCCACTGCCAAGATACCGTAATCCTTGACATCCGATTTTTTGACATTCTGTTATAATGCTGCATGTTTCTGAAAGGTTTCAACTGTTATTCACATGAAACAAAGTGGTTTTCAGCAACTTCGTGTCGTAACCTGTGTGATTCGTGCCGAGACCCACTGCCGGAGTTACCGTAATCCTTAAAAATCAAAACTTGACATTTTTTGAATTTTTGTTGGAGGAGGGGAGGGGTTTTGTCCTGTCTCAGGAGGGGAGGGGAGGGGAGGGGAGGGGAGGGGTTTTGTCCTCCAAAAAGGAGGAGGGGAGGGTAGGGGAGGGGAGGGGTTTTGTCCTGACCCACACGGAGGCACGCGGATTTGGGGAGATTTGGGGACAGAAAAAAATCCGTCCCCCTCCAAAAAAATTATGTTTTTGTTAAATAAACAAATAAATAAATAAAGGCGCAATAAAGCAAAGCAAAGCTAAATGTCAAAACCAGACTTCAAGGATTACGGTAGCTCTCCAACGGGTTTCGACACGATTTTTTAAAAACGTCCCTGATTGCCAGCAAAAGCTACTCTATTGGTGGACACCGTTCATATGATTGCAACAAACAGTCTTATGTTTGAAGTTCTGGCACACGGGTTACGGTAGCGGTAGTTTTGGGTTTTGACACGATGATGCTGAAAACTTCTTTGTTTCTTGCGAATAACAGTTGAAACCAATTAGAAACACGCAGCGTTTTCACAAAATGTCAAAACTTGAGTTCAAAGAATACGGTAACTCTGCTGTGTGGGTCTCGACGCGATTTTTTTAAACTGCCTTTTATTGCCAGGAAAATACTAAATTGATGAACACCGTTCACATGATTGCAAGAAACAACTGTTATTCACAGTAGTTTTCAGCAACTTCGTGTCAAGACCGAACCACAGCTACCGTAACCCGTGGGACCTTACTTCAGACTATGACTGTTTCATGCAATCATGTGAACGGTATCCACCATTCTAGCAACAGTTCTTGGCAATAAAAGAACGTTTTAAAAAAAATCGTGTCGAGACCCACAGCAGAGTTTAGCGTACTCCTTAAAATCCGATTTTTGACGTTCTGTGATAATGCGGCATGTTTCTAAATGGTTTCAACTGTTATTCGCAAGAAACAAAGTAGTTTTCAGCAACTTCGTGTCAAGACCCAAAACTACCGCTACCGTAACCCGTGTGCCCGAACTTCAAACATAAGACTGTTTGTTGCAATCATATGAACGGTGTCCACCAATAGAGTAGCTTTTGCTGGCAATCAGGGACGTTTTTAAAAAATCGTGTCGAGACCCGTTGGAGAGCTACCGTAATCCTTGAAGTCTAGTTTTGACATTTAGCTTTGCTTTGCTGTATTGCGCTTTTATTTATTTATTTGTTTATTTAACAAAAACATAATTTTTTTGGAGGGGGACGGATTTGTCCTGTCCCCAAATCTCCCCAAATCCGCGTGCCTCCGTGTTCCGTGGTTTTGTTAAAGGTGCGCAGCGTGTTGTGTGCATATAAAATGTGGGTCACTTTAGCTGCACGCAGCCTCCGTGTTGCCTCCGTGTTCCGTGTTGCCTCCGTGGTTTTGTTAAAGGCCGGTGCCGTGGGGGGGGGTCCAACCTAGAGATGTAAGGGTCAAAAAAAAATTTTTTTTTTTAATTTTTTTTTTAAAAAAAAGTAAAAAAAAATGAGCATTTTTTTTTATTTTTTTTATTAAAAATTTTTGAAATTTTTTCTTTAATGTGCCCTGAAAATGCCGTTTTTGGCATAATTTTTCGAAAGTTCAACAAAAATTTTCTTTGACTTTACCTTGTCACTTAGTCTTCAACGCTGCAGGTGGTATTCTGGATTGATTTATCGACTGTTTTCAGCCTTGGTGAGTGATGATCGACTCGCGCATAGAAGTACTTGAGCGTCGCAAAGGCTAGTTCAACAAATTCCGATGTCGCTAAGGTGAGATAGAAGCAGAGAACTCACATTTACGCATCGTTTTTCAGGATCTCGAAAGGTGGAAATTGCACTGTCTGCCACTGCAAGCGTAACTTCGTTGGTTGCTCGTTGCTGTTTCGCCTCGTGTCGTCAGCGTGATCACACCGGTTTGTTGTGGAACTTGTTTCCATGTTATTTGAGGTGAATTGAGAGGCAAAACACGAGACGTGATGTCGTCGGTGGGAAAATGGGGTCGCCGAAACCAAGTCTGAAATTTTCACCCTCCTCCCATATGAGTGGGGGTCATATGGTAAGTCGGTGGCTCCTCAGATGGTGATATTCGGACTCCCTGAAAAATTCTGAACAACTTTCATTTTAAAAAAAAAAATTTTAAAAAAAAATTTTTTTTTTTAAAAAAAAGAAAAAAAATAGAAAATTTTTTTTTCTTGACATCTCTAGTCCAACCTAAGGAAAAACGCTAAATTTTGCTGCAAAATCTTTGAAATTACAATGAAGATGGTCAAGTTATCATATATTCAGCTTATATTATGGACTTTATAGACAAAAAATCATGATTTTCGAAAAAAATTTTAGGGTGTGCAGAAAATTTTGGGGAGGGGGGGTAGGGTTGTTTAACAAAAATGAAAATTTTTTTTTTTAAAAAAGTGATTAAAAAAAAACAAAAATGCCGATTTTTTTTTTAAAAAAAAATTCGAAAAATTTTCCTCTAATATGCTCTGAAAACCTCAATTTTGGCACAATTTTTCGAAAGTTCAACAAAAATTTTCTTTGATTATACCTCGTAAAACCTTTAGCAGTCGATTTTGGGCCGTTTTGCCGACTGATTTTAGGCTTCGACAACATCTGCGATGAAGTTTTTGAGCGTCCCAAAGCTTAGCCTGCCATTTCCGATGCAGATAAGGTGACGATTCGCCTCGCAGAGCGTCCGATTGTGCTCGCTGCTCCGTTTGCAAGCGCTACGTTGTCTGGTTGCTGCTTCGTGTCGTGTCGTCGCGACACCATCAGAAGAATTGATCGAATTTCAAGGCGGTATGTTTGTCTTCACTTTAGCATTAGCTTAGCTGGGGACAATTAGTGACGTTTTGGAGGTCAAAACACAAGAAGAGGCATGGTGACGGTTTGGAAAAGGGGTAATTGAGGTCACCAAAACAAAATCTGCAAAGTTCCGCCATACGGGAGTCATTCGGGAGGCGCTTGCATATCATATGTGGTTCTTCAGACTCCCTGATTGATTTAGCACAACTTTGATTTTTGAAATTTTTTTTTTGAAAAAAAAAATTTAAAAAAAAAAAACAAAAATGACGATTTTTGTTTTTTTTAACAACCCTAAGGGGGGGTCTCCGCCAGGGGGTCCGATGGGGGGGGGGGTGCCCGGTTTTAGGGGGGGTGGCACGGTGCCCCCCCACCGAGGGTTAGGGGAAAAAAATCCGGATTTTTTTTTAAATTAAAAAAAAAATTTTAAAAAAAATAATTTTTTTTTTACAAGTTAGGTTTGTTCGAAGCGTCTCGTCGAGCTGAGTTCATCTAGACTATTTTCAGAACGATCCGGAAAACTATAAGAGCGAAAATCGTGTTTTATTGAAATTATGTCCATTTCATAGAGGGAAAGTTGCATTTTCAACAGTAAAACAAGACAATTTTCGACGTGTACTTGAATATTGAACCGTTCTTAGTTGTTCCTCTTTAGAAAATTACCAAAATTTGACTGTGTTCAAAAATTCCTGTTTGCTGTAGCTAAGTCGGCAACCCCTGTCGACCCGGTCGCCCCCCCCCCCCCAAGACACTTACTTTCAGGTTCAACCAGCTATGCTATCTGCCACATGGCGAGAGCCCACTCTTCAAATCATCGTATCGAAAACACGTACCATGATTTCGCGATCACGTTGCGGGCAACTGACAGACGCAAGTTTAACACGTTAGTTTAGCTCAGCACGCAAGTTTTAACATGTGGCCATGTTATCGGGTATCTGAAAAACGGTCGTGTGATGTGGTATTAACCAACATCCCCGCTCCAATTGTTTAACAATATATCGCACAACTCCATTGTAGACCTATAACGTACGCCAATCAACAAGATATCATGTTCATCTCATGGCCTACCGACTGAAAAAACATGTTCTAAGTTGCAAGAAAACGATTTCTGAAACGATATTTCAATTCAGTTAAGTCATTTCAACGCTAAAAATTGACTCTAGAAGTCATCCAAATCGAAAAACATGGAGTACGTCGGTCAAAATGACCAAATAATGACATGTACCTAAGCACACAAAGAAGTTGGGAAGAAAATTTGGTTTGAACTTTCAAAAAATTATGCCATAAATCGAATTTTCAGAGCAAAGTAGAAGAAAAATTTTTCAAATTTTTTTTTAAGTTTGAAAAAAAAAATCCAAATTTAAAAAAAAAACGAAAAAAAAAATAAAAAAAAAATTTTTTTTCAAAGCCCCTAACTTTACCCCCACCCCATAGTTGTTCTAGGGGGGGCCTGGGGGGGACCGGACCTAGGGTTAGGGGAAAAAAAATCCGGATTTTTTTTTTAAATTAAAAAAATTTTTTTTTTTAAAAAAAAAATTTTTTTTTATAAGTTAGGTTTGTTCGAAGCGTCTCGTCGAGCTGAGTTCATCTAGACTATTTTCAGAACGATCCGGAAAACTATAAGAGCGAAAATCGTGTTTTATTGAAATTATGTCCATTTCATAGAGGGAAAGTTGCATTTTCAACAGTAAAACAGGACAATTTTCGACGTGTACTTGAATATTGAACCGTTCTTAGTTGTTCCTCTTTAGAAAATTACCAAAATTTGACTGTGTTCAAAAATTCCTCTTTGCTGTAGCTAAGTCGGCAACCCCTGTCGACCCGGTCGCCCCCCCCCCCCAAGACACTTACTTTCAGGTTCAACCAGCTATGCTATCTGCCACATGGCGAGAGCCCACTCTTCAAATCATGGTATCGAAAACACGTACCATGATGTCGCGATCACGTTGCGGGCAACTGACAGACGCAAGTTTAACACGTTAGTTTAGCTCAGCACGCAAGTTTTAACATGTGGCCATGTTATCGGGTATCTGAAAAACGGTCGTGTGATGTGGTATTAACCAACATCTCCGCTCCAATTGTTTAACAATATATCGCACAACTCCATTGTAGACCTATAACATACGCCAATCAACAAAATATCATGTTCATCTCATGGCCTACCACCGACTGAAAAAACATGTTCTAAGTTGCAAGAAAACGATTTCTGAAACGATATTTCAATTCAGTTAAGTCATTTCAACGCTAAAAATTGACTCTAGAAGTCATCCAAATCGAAAAACATGGAGTACGTCGGTCAAAATGACCAAATAATGACATGTACCTAAGCACACAAAGAAGTTGGGAAGAAAATTTGGTTTGAACTTTCAAAAAATTATGCCATAAATCGAATTTTCAGAGCAAAGTAGAAGAAAAATTTTTCAAATTTTTTTTTAAGTTTGAAAAAAAAAATCCAAATTTTTTTTTTAAAAAAAAACGAAAAAAAAATAAAAAAAATAATTTTTTTTTCAAAGCCCCTAACCCTAGCCGGACCCCCCCAAAAAATTTTCGAATCTATCTCTATCAGACAGGTTTTTTCGGCTCAGCTATTATCTATCTAAAAAAATTTCTCAGCCAGCTATCTATCTGAAAATTTTTGCCTTCGAAGACATAAAATAAGTCAATTTTTGCCCAAAATTGACCATTTTTGCTTGTAATTCTTGAAAGTTTCGCTAATTTTAGGTAAAATACGCGTTTATACTTGATTTTTAGTGTATTTTTTGCATTATTTTGCTGTTTTTATAGCTTTTAGCGTTTTAGCTATCTATCTATCAAATTTCAAAATTTTGACCGGCCCCCCCCAAAGTCACATGGCCCCCCCCGCGGCCCCCCCCAAAATTTTCCAGCTATCTATCTATCTGGAAAATTTGCTCCAGCTATCTATATCGGCCCCCCCAACCCCTCGGCTCTGGAACAACTATGCCCCACCCCCCCCCACCCGACGGTCTCTGGTGCTCTGGGGGGGGGTACCCCCCACCCCCACCCCCGCCACCCCCTAAAACCGGGCACCCCCCCCATCGGACCCCCCCTCGAAAATTTGGCCGACACCCCCCACACCCCCCATGAAATTTTGTCTGGCGGAGACCCCCCAAAATTTTCTGCACACCCTAAAATTTTTTTTGAAAATCATGATTTTTTGTCTATAAAGTCCATAATATAAGCTGAATATATGATAACTTGACCATCTTCATTGTAATTTCAAAGATTTTGCAGCAAAATTGCGTTTTTCCTTTAAAATTTAAGTGAAAAAATATCATGGTGGGGGTGGGGGGGTGGACCAGTACCGAAGGCGAAAGCAAATTTTCGAGGGGGGGGGGTGTCGTCACGTGGGTGGGTTTGTCTACTTTATTCAAAAAGCGTAAATTATTTCACGCTCCAAAAAATTGTTTTTGTTTTTTTGTTCGTTTTTCAAATGTCGGCAAACTGTTGAAAGAACGGCACGGCGACGGAACCTGAAACAACAACAAAAAACTGAAAAAGCAGAATAAAAATGCTGTACTCATCAGTGAGGAATTTCGTTAAGTGAGAAATAGCTTCCAAAAAAGAGACAGTTTCTTTCATCAGAAACAGTGGGTTTCCGGAACCGGCGCGCGAACAAATAAAGTCAAAAATAACAAATAAAAAAGGAACAGTCAGACGTCCTCGACGTTTTCAATTTCAACATCACAGGCACAACTGTTTCATGGATGCAGGCCGGATAAACTCAAAAATGAAAAATCAAACCGACCAAGCAAAACAGAAACGAAACACGTGATAGCCATTGGGCCATCATTCTTCAAATAAAACTAAAGCGTTGCCTTCTGAGGTTTCAGTATCACACGAACAAACATACAGAAATGAAAAAAAACTGACAAAAGACAATCGGTGGGTTGCTCAGCTCATTGAGCTCAGAGAGCCAATCAACTCATTGCCCTAATCAATGTTTGACATTTTACAAAATTGCACATAATCACGGTTTATTCGTCATAATGGTGTTGCTGCTTTCGTTCATCAAGAGGGATGTGCGCCGCTGCTTTTTCCTTCTGCACACAACACGCACGAACACGTTGTATCCTGGGCGAGTTGTGCGTGATTCGAACAAAATCCAACTCAGTTTTCGATGTTTCTCACCGTTCCTTATCTGCGTAAATCTCCTTAATGGCCTTGAATTGCATTGTCGCTACAATGAACATCGTTGGCAGTCGGCAGCAGCTTTCTGAAAAAATAAACTCATTATTCAGCTCAACGACACAACAATGTATGTGGAACCAAGCACATAAAAATTGCACTGTCCGCTGAGTGAGGACGATCCGTTTGCATTGCGATGCGCAATGTGGACACGCGGATGTGACACGCACGGTGTACGACAGCCAGTTCGGGTCGGTCCCGGTGCAAGCGTTACGTTGTCTGGTTGCCGTTTCGTGTCCTGCCGTCGCGACACATCATCAGAATTAATCGAATTTCAAGCCGGTATGTGTATTTTCATTTGAGCTGGGGACAGTTAGTGACGTTTTGGGGTCAAAACACTAGAAGAGGCATGGTAACGGTTTGGAAAAGGGGTAATTGAGGTCACCAAAACAAAATCTCCAAAGTTCCGCCATACGGGAGTCATTCCGGAGGCGCTTGCATATCATATGTGGTTCTTCGAACTCCCTGATTGATTTAGCACAACTTTGATTTTTGAATTTTTTTTTAAATTTAAAAAAAAACAAAAATGACGATTTTTGTTTTTTTTAACAACCCTAACCGAAACTCAATTTTCTTGCCAAAAATTGACTTGGCCGGTTGACAGTTGCCAGTTTTTCGGGAGAAAAAAAGAAATACGTGCCGGGTGGATATTTCGATTTCATTTTTGATTGAACCTTGAAGAACACGTTTTTTGCCAGTTTGCAATGTTTAATGCCGTGTCCTAAACGGTAAAGTTCGGAGCGTGCGTGTATATGGATGCGGAGCGCGTGTTGTGCGCGATTGGATCATGAGCATGAGCATGCGGATGTGAGGTGCGCGTGCTTTTGAATAAAGAAGCATTACGACGTGGGGGGGGTGCCGAAAATTTTTCAGTTGGGGGTGTCAGTCATGGTACAGTGACACCCCCCAGGCGTGGGCCATGGGGGGTGCACTATTGTAGAAAATTTTCTGGGGGGGTGCACACCCCCCACCCCACCCATGAGATTTTTTCCTAAAGCTTCATTACTAAAGCGCACGCGCACGCGGCATCGGCATGCTCATGCTCATGAATCGTCATGATCCACTAGCGCGCATGCACACGCTCCGGCCCCAACAAGAACTTGTTCAAAACGCAATTGTTCTGACATCTTTCTTCTTGAAAAGGCTTGGCTTAGGTTAGGATTAGGTCAGGATTATGTTTAGCTTTGAATTAGGCTTTAGGATTAGGTTTTGGTTTAGGCTAGTTTAGGCAACGTCTGCCAACATCAGTGGTTTGATTTAGTACGACAGGCCAACCTATTATGGACTTTAAAGGCAAAAAATCATGATTTTTGAGCAAAAATTCATGATTTTTGGGTGGTCCGAGAAAATTTTTGGCGGGTGTCACTGTTACTTAGGTCCATCTAGGGGGGGGGGGGGGGGGGGGGGGTGTCTAGCAAATTTCGAGGGGGGGGGGGGTGTGGATGGTCCAGTGTCAGGTTTTGGGGGGTGGGTGTCGCGTGACCCCCCCCCCCACCCCCCCACGCGGAGGTCTCGGGTGCTCTGGGGGGGGGGTGTACCTACACAGGGAAAAGAACTATCCAAATGTACGCCAAATGTACACACGTATGTACTCCAAATGTACCCCAAATGTACCATAGTGGCACACATAATTGGCTCATCGACGTATATGGTATGTACCATAGTGGCGTAACATAACTGAGCCATCGAGGTATAGGGTATGTATCACATATATGCGATTATTGCGCAGTCAGACAATTATGACTAAGTATGCAATAAATATGTTTGCAATTATGGAAACCCCTCACACGCATGCAGATACACGCTCTCTTAAGGGGGCAAGACAAACAGGTATGTATCTAATTATGTCTGTTGTTAGTTATGTATGCATAATTAAGATGCTATGGTCAAACTATAGAAAGGGTTAGGTGGTTATGATGTTTATTGGGTTTGCTGATTATGTTGGAGTGATTACAACAAGAATAAGAATAAACTGCCCCCTGATCACAGATAATCACAGGTTATATAGCCATTATAATTGTATATAATTACACCATACACGTTATTCCCAACTTCTCCCCAACAATTGAAAATGATTTATCACTTTATTTTGATTCGCTGATTAAAATTGGTTTTTTGATTTGAAATTTATAGCGTTTTAACGTCGTTTCATTTGGCTGATTAAAATTGATTTGTTTTGAAATTTTCATTGCGTTTTAACGGCTTTTAACGGCACTGCGGCCTATCACATCACGGCTCAATCCTCGGCGCACGTTCGGCCGGAAGCACGTGAAACTTTTCCGTCGACGCCTCTCATCGCCCGTCGAATCGCTGCTGCTCAGCAAACTGCTGGAGTTTTTCCTTGCCATTTCCTTCCGCCAATGACTTTTTGTGGTTGCTGATTGATTTCTGTTGATTTTTGTTTTGATGATTGATGATGATAAGTGCAAGCCAAACGTTGGGCGCCAGAAAGGGTTAGGTGGTTATGATGTTTATTGGGTTTGCTGATTATGTTGGAGTGATTACAACAAGAATAAGAATAAACTGCCCCCTGATCACAGATAATCACAGGTTATATAGCCATTATAATTGTATATAATTACACCATACACGTTATTCCCAACTCTATGTACATACCTAAACAAATATGGGAGCTTCCTGCTATGTATGAAATATGTACATAGTGTAGTACATTTGGATCGTTCTTTTCCCTGTGCTAGAGATGTCAAGAAAAAAAATTTCCTATTTTTTTTCTTTAAAAATTTTTTTTTTAATTTTTTTTTAAATCAAAGTTGTTCAGAATTTTTCAGGGAGTCCGAATATCACCATCTGAGGAGCCACCGACTTACCATATGACCCCCACTCATATGGGAGGAGGGTGAAAATTTCAGACTTGGTTTCGGCGACCCCATTTTCTCACCGACGACATCACGCGTCGTGTTTTGCCTCTCAATTCACCTCAAATAACACGGAAACAAGTTCAACAACAAACCGGTGTGATCATGCTAACGACACGAGGCGAAACAGCAACGAGCAACCAACGAAGTTACGCTTGCAGTGGCAGACAGTGCAATTTCGACCTTTCGAGATCCTGAAAAGCGATGCATAAATGTGAGTTCTCTGCTTCTATCTCACCTTAGCGGCATCGGAATTTGTTGAACTAGCCTTTGCGACGCTCAAGTACTTCAATGCGCAAGTCCATCATCACTCACCAAGGCTGAAAACAGTCGATAAATCAATCCAGAATACCACCTGCAGCGTTGAAGACTTTAAGTGACAAGGTAAAGTCAAATAAAATTTTTGTTGAACTTTCGAAAAATTATGCCAAAAACGGCATTTTCAGGGCACATTAAAGAAAAAATTTCAAAAATTTTTAATAAAAAAATATTAAAAAAATGCTCTTTTTTTACTTTAAAAAAATAAAAATAAAAAAAATTTTTGACCGTTACATCTCTAGGTGTGTACCCCCCCCCCACCCCCCTCGTCTTCGGTACTGGGGGACCCCCATAGAAAATTTTTAAAAAATGCACACAGTACCGTGGGCCCAAACAAATTTTCGTTGGGGGGGTTTTGGTGCCGTGGGGGGGGGGGGGGGTGCCGACCAAAAAGTGAGAGGGGGTCCAACCTCCAAACTATGGTAACGTGGGGGACCCCCCCCCCATAAGGGTCCCATGGGGGGGGTGCATTTTTTCAAAATTTTCTATGGGGGGGGCACCCCCCCACCCCCATGATATTTTTTCGCTTAAATTTTGAAGGAAAAACGCTAAATTTCTGCAAAATCTTTGAAATTACAATGAAGATGGTCAAGTTGTCATATATTCAGCTTATATTATGGACTTTATAGACAAAAAATCATGATTTTCGAAAAAAAATTTAGGGTGTGCAGAAAATTTTGGGGGGGGGGGGGTCTCCGCCAGACAAAATTTCATGGGGGGTGTCGGCCAAATTTTCGAGGGGGGGTCCGATGGGGGGGGTGCCCGGTTTTAGGGGGGTGGCACGGTGCCCCCCATCCCCCCCACCCGACTAGGGTTAGGGGCTTTGAAAAAAAAAATTTTTTTTATTTTTTTTCGTTTTTTTTTTTAAAAATTTGGATTTTTTTTTCAAACTTAAAAAAAAATTTGAAAAATTTTTCTTCTACTTTGCTCTGAAAATTCGATTTATGGCATAATTTTTTGAAAGTTCAAACCAAATTTTCTTCCCAACTTCTTTGTGTGCTTAGGTACATGTCATTATTTGGTCATTTTGACCGACGTACTCCATGTTTTTCGATTTGGATGACTTCTAGAGTCAATTTTTAGCGTTGAAATGACTTAACTGAATTGAAATATCGTTTCAGAAATCGTTTTCTTGCAACTTAGAACATGTTTTTTCAGTCGGTAGGCCATGAGATGAACATGATATTTTGTTGATTGGCGTATGTTATAGGTCTACAATGGAGTTGTGCGATATATTGTTAAACAATTGGAGCGGAGATGTTGGTTAATACCACATCACACGACCGTTTTTCAGACACCCGATAACATGGCCACATGTTAAAACTTGCGTGCTGAGCTAAACTAACGTGTTAAACTTGCGTCTGTCAGTTGCCCGCAACGTGATCGCGAAATCATGGTACGTGTTTTCGATACGATGATTTGAAGAGTGGGCTCTCGCCATGTGGCAGATAGCATAGCTGGTTGAACCTGAAAGTAAGTGTCTTGGGGGGGGGGGCGTAGGGTTGTTAAAAAAAACAAAAATCGTCATTTTTTTTTTTTAATTTCAAAAATCAAAGTTGTGCTAAATCAATCAGGGAGTCCGAAGAACCACATATGATATGCAAGCGCCTCCCGAATGACACCCGTGTGGCGGAACTTTGCAGATTTTGTTTTGGTGACCTCAATTACCCCTTTTCCAAACCGTCACCATGCCTCTTCTTGTGTTTTGACCTCCAAAACGTCACTAATTGTCCCCAGCTAAGCTAATGCTAAAGTGAAGACAAACATACCGTCTTGAAATTCGATCAATTCTTCTGATGGTGTCGCGACGACACGACACGAAGCAGCAACCAGACAACGTGGCGCTTGCAAACGGTGCAGCGAGCACAATCGGACGCTCTGCGAGGCGAATCGTCACCTTATCTGCATCGGAAATGGTAGGCTAAGCTTTGGGACGCTCAAAAACTTCATCGCAGATGTTGTCGAAGCCTAAAATCAGTCGGTAAAACGGCCCAAAATCGACTGCTAAAGGTTTTACGAGGTATAATCAAAGAAAATTTTTGTTGAACTTTCGAAAAATTGTGCCAAAATTGAGGTTTTCAGAGCATATTAGAGGAAAATTTTTCGAATTTTTTTTTAAAAAAAAAAATCGGCATTTTTGTTTTTTTTTAATCACTTTTTTTTAAAAAAAAATTTTCATTTTTGTTTAACAACCCTAGGGGGCGACCGGGTCGACAGGGTTGCCGACTTAGCTACAGCAAACAGGAATTTTTGAACACAGTCAAATTTTGGTAATTTTCTAAAGAGGAACAACTAAGAACGGTTCAATATTCAAGTACACGTCGAAAATTGTCCTGTTTTACTGTTGAAAATGCAACTTTCCCTCTATGAAATGGACATAATTTCAATAAAACACGATTTTCGCTCTTATAGTTTTCCGGATCGTTCTGAAAATAGTCTAGATGAACTCAGCTCGACGAGACGCTTCGAACAAACCTAACTTGTAAAAAAAAATTTTTTTTTTAAATTTTTTTTTTAATTTAAAAAAAATCCGGATTTTTTTTTCCCCTAACCCTACCCCCAACCCCTCGGCTCTGGAACAACTATGCCCCCCACCCTCCCTATAACAAGTATGGATAAATTCAGAACAAAACTACTTTGGGTTTAGGACGTGGCGAAGTCGATCTCAAGTTCAGTAAAGAAAGAAAGTGGAAAGTGACCATTAATTAGCAGCCGTATTGTGTTTGTGATCTACATCGTCCCTCCCGTCCGCCATCACCATTACCATTTAGCGCTATTAACCGCAGCAATGGAGATCGAAGTGTTGTATCAACCAAACAAAGGATACTACAAGGTTTTCAGTTTCAACTTTCAAACAGTTCATTTAAAAAACTCATTTTTCTTGTTTTCCGACAATTCAAGTTTTATTGTAATTTGTGGACACCTCAGTATACGTATACTTCTCAAGTAATGGTTGTTTGAAAAAGACGTTGTTTTTCAGGCAATGGTTCAATCTGTGACCAGCGAAGGCTTGGTTGTGTCATACGAAAAGGAGTCTGTTTGATTATTTGTTTTCTATCGGTCGATCTGCAGTTTTAGTTTTCATTTTTTCTGAATCCAATTACAGTGGAAAATCATACATGAAACAAGAATCGTACTTGTATTGTGGTGCTGATCATGAGCATTGTGCAGTAAAATGGATGTATGGAACAGAATTTCTACTTCGGTTGTGCCTGTTTTAACTCGATGATTTCTTCTGCCTGTTGGCTGTGTTTTGCACTCAATTAAAAATTTGCAACTTGAGTGGGACACATCGCTGATGAAGCCATTGCTTTGCTTCAACACATGTTGGCCAAGGCGCAATTGATGTTGCATTTCTGCTCAGCTGGCAGCCGTCGCACAGTGTCTCGTTTGAATGGTGCCGTCTGCCGCCAACAACGAGCAGCGCCGGCGTCGGTGGACACAAACCGGGCGACAAAGTGCAGGTGTACTCGCGGCAGACACCGGAGGATGCCGCATGTGGCTGGCACGATGCTACTGTCAAGGACATCAAGGTCAGCATTGTGCGCTGCGGTGGCACTGCGAGGCACGCGGTTGGCGAGTAATTGGCGTTGCATGCATCAGTAAACAGAACTGCTCATTGACATTTTTTGACATAGCTTTGTTGCCTCCAACCAATCGCGGTGACAACTACATTTGAGGCGATGCGATGTGTAATCTTTGCTTTGTTACTGTGTACATTTTACCCATGCAGTTTAGTGCAAGCAAGGAAAGCTAAATTTAACCAAATGCCGTTCGGGTCCATGAAGTCGCTCATCATTCTAATAACTCGACAGAGCGAATATTTTGGGTTCAGCACTGAAATTACGTCATTACGTGACGTTGTTGGCCGGATCGTCCATGCATTGGAGTGCCCATTTTAATGAACTGAATTAATCTGAGGGCTTTCATAAACTGATAAAGATGAGCGAGTGACGGTGTGTGTTGCAGGGCACGTTCGCAGCGATTGAGTACACGCACAGCAAACACGGCGACGTCGTCAGTGTGGAGACGCTGCGTGCGCACACGCGACAGCCGCCCTTGACACTCGCCGCGTTCAAAACTGAAACAGTCGCTGTGCCCGAAGACATGCGTGCAAAGTAAAGCGCTCGTGCAACTTTTGCATTCTGGGCCTTGCATCTGGCGTGCTGATTGGCTGCTGCTGATCAGCTGAGCTGGTCCCCCATGATTTACAGTTTGACTGCAAACGTCATCTATTGCGTTCCATTTTTAGTCAAGCAGAGAGCAGTTGTTTGGGTGTCAAATGGCTAATTTATTATCATTGATTTTGGATCTGTGACTAAATGTGCGAGACTCAGAGAGAGGTATTCAGCTTCATGCCTGACGCGGGAATTCAAAATTGGTTAAGTGGCCCGTGTCACTGAGAGACGGTTGAGTCATTAGGACCATTTTAAATTTCCACATCAAGCATGAAACTGATTTTTCGACGCATGCAAACGCATTGAGGCGCAGAAAAGGCTAGTTTTCTCCTAAACTCTTTAGTTTGTTTCAAAGTTTCAACTGTTCCAGTGTCGCTGCGCACGACGGCGCTGGGGAGTTCGCGAAAGCAGTTGGCAACATTCTTGTGACCTATGACGCCGACAAGGGCGTCTTCAACCTACAGGTGGTTCAACTTTCCCATTGTTTGGTTCTTATCGCTATTGCGTTGCATTGCGCTTTTTTGGGTCTGCGATTCAATGCGCTTGTAAAGGCAGTTTCATGATTGACGCGGCCATTCAAACTTGCTGACGTGCCCCTAGTCTCTGAGATACGACGGCGTCACTCAGTCAATTATGAATTGCCGTTGCCACATCTGGCATGAAACTTCTTTCCATTCGGCGTTTTCAAACGCATTTAGTCGCAGACCAAAACTAAAAAGATAATAATTGTTGCTGGCGTTTGCTGATCAGTTCATTCACTCAACAACCCAACCCATTTCCAGACGTGTTACCCGCAGTCACTTCGTCGCGCCAATATGCTGTCGGATATTTTCTTCAAGGACATGCTGCAAAAGATCATCGTTCGCAATCGCACGGAGGACATTGTGAAACAGTTGAAGGTTCGCTGACTCGGTTGTTAACAGCAGAACCAAGCAATCATTGGGACATTTCGATTTTCGAATTTTAACATCACATTTATTTATCGCATAATTTGAATTCGAACGCACAGCGTTTCTAAAACACGTCAAACTACAGTGAAATTACCAAACGCCATGGACTCGGTTCGTTGCAGTCTGCCAGCGACGACAGTCTGGTTTGTGAGGAGTTCTCAGTGGCGTTCGATCTGATGGGTCTGGCGATCGGCAGCCACGGCTCGAACATCAGCGCCGCACGCGCTGTCGACGGCGTCACCTCCATAGAGCTGTTCGACTCGACCGACGGACAGCCGTGCGTCTTCAAAGTGCTCGCCACGGTCAGTCTCAGTCTGGTGTTGTTTCCTTTGCTCTGTTGTTTTTCGTTCATTGCCGCCACTGCGCAAACGTTGTTGTCATTTGTGCCAGCCAAGCTGCATGTGAGCGATATTTTTGGACAAACTGCCGAACTTTGGCTCGCTCGGACGCTGATGCATTTGAGGACCTGTGTGCTGTCATGTCCTATACCGCTCGCTCAGTACTTTATTATCAATGGATCAGTGTCGCATTCAATTCAAGTGTTGTTTTTTTTTCACTCCCTCTGCAGAACGAGGAAGCAGCGAAGCGAGCGCGTCAGATGCTCGAGTTCTCGGAGCAGTCGATGATGGTGCCGCGCGAGATGGTCGGCCGGGTGATCGGCAAGTCCGGGCGTGTCATCCAGGAGATCGTCGACAAGTCGGGCGTCATCCGTGTCAAGATCGAGGGCGAGGGCGACCAGCACAACAACGGACAGCAGCGGCCTCCGTTGCCGCCGCCGCATCACCCTGCCATCAACAACAACAACGCCAACGATGTGCGTCTTGTCTCACAACCGGCGCTTTACATGCAAACTAGCGCCAAAAAAACTTTCGTCGTTGCAATAAAATTTTGCGGGACTTCATACGACCATTTTTTGAGAATCTTATATTTTTTTAATCTGGCCGCTTTGCTGATTGGCTCCACTAGTGCCGTGATCTCCCTTGTCATGATCTCCTTTCATGGCCTATTTTTCAGTTGATGACAGTCTCGTCTGTGGAAAATCTTTCTGACAAACCGAAACCAGGTCCTCCAGTGAGTGAATGGTGTGCGTGCGTGTTTCTTGACTGAATGCTAAACTAAATCTAACATGATCACACACACATACACAATCATAACGTAACAACGCGAGCTCAAGCAATTTGGCACTACGTGCACGTATGAACACCGTTTCATTGTTAAAAACTAACCGCTGTAACTGGGATTTCTCATTCAGGGAACAAAATGTAACTATTGCAGACGGTGTACCTTTTTAGGTGTATTCGTGAAATAGCGATAGACGTGCAAAACGTGCAAATTGCGTTGCGTTCGCGATTTCTGCTTCAAACTCATGAAGGCACCTTTACTAAAAAAACTATACTCACGTCACGACTCATCTGTTCATTAGTGACTGTTCACTTGTTCACAAAACTTGTTTTTCACCGTCATTTTTTTATTTCAGCAAAATGTGCCGTTTGTTTTTGTCGGAACGAAAGAGGCCATAGAGAACGCAACATTCCTGCTCGAATATCACATGAATCACTTGGCGGTAAAACAATATTTGTTGTTAACTTTCGTTTAAAAAAACACTTGACAATATTCACAAAATGTTTTTATGTAGGAAATGGACAAACTACGCGACAGTGCCAGTGAGATATCTCGCCAATTGTCGAAGCAGTCGTTTACTGCCGTACCATCCGGCACGTATTCGGGCACCTATGGACGTCCACCGTTTGGACGGTGCGCTGCGGCCGAATTTTGTTTGCTCTTTGTTTTTGCGTCCTTTTTTGTCTGAAATGCCATACAATTTAGTTGGCTTGTTATGGATTTTCATCGATCGTAAATTTTCAGTGGGTTCAGTGCGGAAGGTGACGGGCCACGTGGTGGTTACAGGGGTGGCATGCGTGGCCGTGGCGGCCCAGCAGGGGGGCGTGGTGGTTTCGGTGGCCCTCCGGGTGGCTTTCCGCGTGGCGGCGGTGGATTCCGCGGCCGTGGTCGAGGTTGGGGTCGTGGCGGACGTGGAGGGTTTGGACCGCGACGTGGTTGGTAGTATGGTTGCTGTCATTGCTTTCTGATTTGTTCTACCGAATGTTCAACACATGTTGTTGTTGTGTTCATGTTGTTAGAACGTTGATAAAAACGATATCCAAAAATTTCGAAAATAATTCTAGAGAAACCACAACAGGTAGCCGATGTGCCTTTGTATGAAGGCTTGATTTCTCATTGCTGCGGTGACTTTTCTTGCATTGCAGACGACTACAACGAGGCGCATGACGTCAGCAGTGACAACGACGCTGCACCGCAGATGGGCGGAGCCGGGCGACGACGCTACGATGAACAGGGCACGGTCGACGAAAATGATGGGGGTACACTGGGAACGCTGCGCTTGCATTGATTGGCCTGTGAACACATTCGTGAAACTGGCACCGCCAATGCATTCATTCATTCAATTTATTTCGCGAAACACAAGCCTCGATAAAGCTTGCAAGAACAGCACGGAGACCTGTGCACCGATTAGCAGCACATTTTGTGTTTGTGTTTCCAGTTTCGGACTCCTCGGTTGAGCATGCGAGTGGCGGCGGAGCACGTGGCGCCGGTGGGTACCGTCGTCCGCGCGGCCCAATACGGCGTAGAGGTAGAGCACTGCGCCGCAGTTGCGGGCTTTTGTGGTTTTGGAATCAAGGGACAACACGAGTGCACATTTAGTTTGGTCTTATAACGTGTACTCAGTTATAAGATGGCGCTGTTGAACAGTCACACGCAAGCACGCACACACAAACGAAGACACACGCGCTGCTTGTCGTGACGTCTTTGTGTGTTCTTGTTTGCTCGTGACCGTGCAACATTTCTGTGTTATGACGAGGTGCACCGTCAACAGTAATTGTGGCGCCTGTTTTTGTTGTGCCAATAATGTAAAGTAACGCGAAAAAAGAGTTCCATTAATTCACTGATGGTTTCTGTGTGCAGGCCGTGGTGGCAGTGCCATGGACCACCGCAGTGACACCGAGGGCAGTCACGTGGCACAGCCAAAGCCGCCTCGTGGCAACAACGCACGCCACCAGTCGCCTGCAAACACGCTCGCTGCCAACGGTGTCTGAGAACACAAATGTGTACGCGTATTTATTGATTGACTGCAAGTGATTTTGGGTTCGATGGTGTTTGTTGTTGTTTTTTGCACTGACGAATTGGTTTTCAAGCCTCGCTTATGGTGGATAAAATGCTGTGCAGATTTTTAACTTACTGTGTTTTGATAGTGTAACTCAATATTTTCTGTCTATCAAGTGGTGTTTCGTACTGTTTATGGTCCAACAGGAAGAAAGCAGTACCGAAGACGAGGGGGGGTGGGGGGGGTACACCCCCCCCCAGAGCACCCGAGACCTCCGGGGGGGGTGGGGTGGGGGGGGGTCACGCGACACCCACCCCCCAAAACCTGACACTGGACCATCCACACCCCCCCCCCTCGAAATTTGCTAGACACCCCCCCCCCACCCCCCCCCCTACATGGACCTAAGTAACAGTGACACCCCCAAAAATTTTCTCGGACCACCCAAAAATCATGAATTTTTGCTCAAAAATCATGATTTTTTGTCTTTAAAGTCCATAATACCAAGCTAAATATATGATAACTTGACATTCTTCATTGTAATTTCAAAGATTTTGCAGCAAAATTTAGCGTTTTTCCTTCAAAATTTAAGCGAAAAAATCTCATGGGTGGGTGGGGGGTGTGCACCCCCCCCAGAAATTTTTCTACAATAGTGCACCCCCCATGGCCCACGCCTGGGGGGTGTCACTGTACCATGACTGACACCCCCCCACTGAAAAATTTTCGGCACCCCCCCCCCCCCACGTGACGACACCCCCCCCCTCGAAAATTTGCTTTCGCCTTCGGTACTGGAAGAAAGCAATGTGGGCATATGTTTGTTGCTTTTTTGGTAAACTGATCTGTTATTTGTTTTTTTCTTTATTATCAAAATCCAAAGCGAAGGGTTGGAAATTATGATTGTGTGAACGTCAAGACAGAGATTGGAAAAAAAAATATTTGGTGTGTTGGGCTTTTTTATTTTCTTGTTTTCTTTTCCCCTGTTATTTCGCTCGTTCGTGTTATTTACACTTTCGTGTTATCTGCACATTTACACGTCCTGTGGTTTTGTTGTTTTGCTTTTTTCGCTTGGTGAAAGGTCTACAGCTCATATTAACCGGAAAAAGTGAGAAAGTTTGTGATTTCTTTTGCTTTTAAAAGTCGAATGACTTCCCCTAATGGCAATACGTGCATAATTTCAATTGTTTTGTTGGTTGCGTTTCGTTTTGTGTGTGAAAAATATTCAGCAGAATGGTCAAAGAATAGTCAGAAATTGCTTACGATTTTCGTTTACTTACAACCATGGAGCATTGAATGTGACTTGTTGCCTGTGTATTTGTCTCCCGAGATGCCTTCTCATTGTTTGTTTTTTGAGCGTCGACCTTTTGCAGGAAATGAAAATTTACTTGTGCGTTTGATTGTTGTGGTATTCTAATCAGCTTTGTTCTCGAGTGTTGGTTTTAAAAACGTGAGTATTGTTATTGTGTGTGTGTGTGGTGGTTGGTGCTAAAAAGGGTCTGTTTTGTCCGTTGTACCGTTTTGTGTGTGTGATGTGATCATTTTTATTAATTGTTTCAATGACAACCTTACGGCTAGCTTTGGCCGATAGTGATTGTGAAAATTGCTTCGTTTTTAAATCCATAATCTGGAGATCAGTTTCAAGCTTCTACTGTTCTTGTGTTCTGTGTTTTTGTTTGTTATGGTTTTGCTGGCATTCATGTTTTTCTCAGAGTTTATATTACTGTGGGTTTGCGTTTTTTTATATTTAGTTGTTTTAGAATCAGCACCTTTTCGGTGTGATGCTTCCTTTGTCTTGTCGTTTTTTGTTGTTGCAGCACGTGTTCAGTCGAGTCATGTTGAAAGACGAAAATGTTTTTGGAGTTTAGGTGCAATTTGCTCAGAGAGTGGAAAGTTTATGGCAACTGGGAGTTTTCTTTCGTTGGAACGCTATCGTTTTTTCTGTTGTGCGTCCATGTTTTTTACTTCTGTAATTATTCCAGATCGCGCGTTTGTGTTCTTTTCCCGTTGTTATCCGAATATGTACTTGTTCGATGCTCAAAATGACGTGATGAGTAAAATGTTGTTTCCTTCGGCGTCGCTTGAATCCGTTTCGTTGAATCTTTTTACTGATTTCTTATTCAGTATGATACAATGACACTGCGACGGCGTGGTGGCAATGGTGCCTCTGCAGCCATGCGGTGCGGACGTTGAAAAACAACAGCTTTTGTGGCATTCAACACCGCATGGCCACGGACAGACACATCCATGCTCGACCATACCGTCACACGGCTATGAATACAGTCATGCAAATTCAGCACAAATTGGAATGCAGCTTCTTATTCAGCGTTGTCGCCAGAACGGGCCAACGGTCGGTTGGTGGAGCAAATGTTCGCTTGCAGTGTTGCGTCTCGATCTACGTGCCAAACGCGACATGCCTGATCCAGTGTTTCAGGTTGTGTACGTCAGCGTACACGGACGGGTGCGAACGATGGGTGCCGCAACTGTGCAACGAAAGCACACCGGCGACGTACCACGATCGCGCGTTATGGCACAGCAGGGGGGCGCCTTCGTCGCTCTGCAATGGCAGGTTGTCTGATTTCGCTATGCACTAAAGTGCATCTGCTGCATCAACACAGTGGCTGAGTGAGGCAAGTGGTAGTCAAAAAGTATCGCTCTTGTGCCGTTTGGCAAATTGGTGGAAACCCCTGTTCGCAGTGGACAGCAACACTTGCACCGATTGTGCGAGCTTCGTCCTATCACGGCCAGTGTTTTGGCTTGCAACGCACATTTGCAACAGGCAATGCCAGCACTCACGTAGCACGGCCCGGTGTGCGGTGCGAGCGCGTGTGCACACGTCATGCGCCGTGTCAGCCGTCCGTTGTAGTGTTCGGTGCTGTTGCACACGTGCACGCTGCTCAGTCGCATGTCAACGTGGTACAACTGACGATTCAACGTGTAACCTGAAATCATTCTCAATTCGTCAGCAATTGTCAGACGCTTGCTGGGTTTTGGCCGAATCCGCAAATGCCACGGTTTATGAAAGTCCTTTTCTGAAGACCGTTCACTTTGTTACAACACAGCGTTGCTTGCACCATGCACGCACACATACGATGACGCTGCGCTGCTGTGGCATCGTATGCGTGCATGTGCCATGTGTTTATTGTAACATTTTAAAACAGAGTGCACTGTTTCAGCATAGAACTTCATACTGCTGATTGCAGTCCTGGGAACTGACAAGAGCTGCAACTTTTCCAGTGACACCACCAACGTGCACCAACCGCCCGGCGTCGTGTATCCCCAGCCGGCCGTGACGCAAACGTCCGTGTCATGGTTTTCGTGCGTCGATGCGTGTGACGGCAGACAGGTTGCATGGACGTTCTCGTTGGTCACGCCGTCAACCAACTGCACCAACGCGATGTCGAAGTCGGCAAGCGACTGACGGAGTTTGTAGTTGGGATGGAAGACGAAACGCTGCACACGCGCCACCGGCTGCTCGGACGCCAGTGCACGGCTGCTGCCGACGACGCTGTACCAGTTGGCGGTCAGGGTGTCGCTGGAAGTGAACATGCACTGGTTGATTGGTCGCTTCTGCGATGGACTTGTAATGATTCGCTAACATTGCAACAGCAGAGTCACGTTGTGCTGGTTCGAAAGAGATGCAAGCATTAGCGGATTTCTTTTTCCTCGAGAGCGATTTGAACCCACATCTGTGGAATGACAGAAAAGCGCTTGACAGCACTGAACAATAATGTGTTACTGCTGACGAAGGAGGGCTTCGGTGGCCAAGTGGTCCAATGCACTCGTCCGGCATAACAGACACCTGTCGGTTCTATCTAATCCCAATCGAGGTCACAAAAACATTCTGATGCTGCCTGCATCTCTTTTGAAAAAATTGGGGCAAAACATCCCGTGCCACAAGAGACTCCCAGCAACAATTACAATGACAGATCAGTTTGTCGTGTTCAATAGTCGGATGTTTCTGAGCGTCACAGTGTCTTGCAGCACCACCGGCAACTGCTTACGTTCGCTTGATGCAGGCAGCGCTGGTGAGCATCCAGCGGTCTGCGATCACAGTGGCCGTGCACATCCATCGTTTCACGGAGTGATACAACAGTGCGACCATCGGCCATTGACGGTCGCCGCTGACGTGTCCGCCGACCATGCGCTTGCCTCGATCTCGACTGTCACGCGGTGGAGTCACCATGTTATTATTGCCGCTGTGGTCGCAATCTGCAGGTGAGCTCAGGTGGTCGGACCCTATTTGACTTTTAATACTTGACTGCCAAAATATTCTGGAACTTTCAAAACTGTATTTACCCGAGTTGCAATGCGCCGCAATTGTGTGTCGAGATTGGCATTTTTCGAGTGGACTGAAATCGATATTTTATTTAATGGAAACTGTTTCAGTTCTTTTATCGAAGGATGAAAAAGTTTGTCTGCACTGATCTGGCCTGACCTACATTTTCTTAAACTTTGGCAATTCATGTCGTTGCAGTGGTTCGCTCCGCACAACAGCCACATAACTCGTAGACTCATTCAGTCGAAACAATTTGTGGCCATTTTCCGCGGACGTTGAACTGAAAGAGTTGGTGACAAATAGTAATTCTCCGATTTTTCATTTTTTTGTCATCCGAACTTACCCGAACTGGTAGCGACAAATTTGAGAAGTCAGTTCACTGGACCAGTGATCGGAGCACACTGGCAAGCCACCAGAATCGCCCATTTCAGCAGTTAATTTATTATCGGTGTGGATGGTCACTAAAATTAGATGTGATTTTTGTTTGACGACGCAAAACTTGAAATTACACTCAAACTTCCGGGGGGACAATAGGTTTGCAAAGGAGCTGCTTTTTTCCAAGCGTGTTGATCCCTTTGTAAACATGAACGGACCATGCACACTGTCAAGTGTCTTTACTAAAATAGTAACTGAGTGCGCCTAGGGTTAGGGGAAAAAAATCCGGATTTTTTTTTAAATTAAAAAAAAAATTAAAAAAAAATTTTTTTTTACAAGTTAGGTTTGTTCGAAGCGTCTCGTCGAGCTGAGTTCATCTAGACTATTTTCAGAACGATCCGGAAAACTATAAGAGCGAAAATCGTGTTTTATTGAAATTATGTCCATTTCATAGAGGGAAAGTTGCATTTTCAACAGTAAAACAGGACAATTTTCGACGTGTACTTGAATATTGAACCGTTCTTAGTTGTTCCTCTTTAGAAAATTACCAAAATTTGACTGTGTTCAAAAATTCCTGTTTGCTGTAGCTAAGTCGGCAACCCCTGTCGACCCGGTCGCCCCCCCCCAAGACACTTACTTTCAGGTTCAACCAGCTATGCTATCTGCCACATGGCGAGAGCCCACTCTTCAAATCATCGTATCGAAAACACGTACCATGATTTTGCGATCACGTTGCGGGCAACTGACAGACGCAAGTTTAACACGTTAGTTTAGCTCAGCACGCAAGTTTTAACATGTGGCCATGTTATCGGGTATCTGAAAAACGGTCGTGTGATGTGGTATTAACCAACATCTCCGCTCCAATTGTTTAACAATATATCGCACAACTCCATTGTAGACCTATAACATACGCCAATCAACAAAATATCATGTTCATCTCATGGCCTACCGACTGAAAAAACATGTTCTAAGTTGCAAGAAAACGATTTCTGAAACGATATTTCAATTCAGTTAAGTCATTTCAACGCTAAAAATTGACTCTAGAAGTCATCCAAATCGAAAAACATGGAGTACGTCGGTCAAAATGACCAAATAATGACATGTACCTAAGCACACAAAGAAGTTGGGAAGAAAATTTGGTTTGAACTTTCAAAAAATTATGCCATAAATCGAATTTTCAGAGCAAAGTAGAAGAAAAAATTTTCAATTTTTTTTAAGTTTGAAAAAAAAAATCCAAATTTTTTTTAAAAAAAACGAAAAAAAAATAAAAAAAATTTTTTTTTCAAAGCCCCTAACCCTAAGTGCGCCTGTCTGTGTCTATCCAACGTTTTGCCATAAAAGTCAGCTGTCTCAAAATTACATCGACTTTTAATTAATTTATCACACTAAATCATATCAAAGATCAGGGCTAATATGGTTTCAAATCGCATATAATGCGTACCGCAGTTCCACTCATCCGACGCATCGGGACAATGTTCAATGTGGTTACATCTCTGGTGTCGCTCGTAACACTGCCCAGTGTCGCACTGCAGTTTGTCGTGTGATAAACAATTTCTCAGGCAGTTTAGTTCGTCAGATCCATCGGCGCAGTCTGCGATCCCATTACACAGCCAGTCATTCGGTATACACCATCCTTGGCCGCACAGATGCTCGTTTTGCGCACACGTGGTTGCTAAAACGTTCGTTGCTACTATATTTGAAATCATTGCATCAGTTTCTGGTTTTTTTCTGGCCGTATTTTTGTCAATTGAAATCACACATTCAAATCAAACTTTCGAAACGGATCTGGTTGGTTACCACAGTTTCGCTCGTCTTCCGTGCCGTCACAGTCCGCATCGCCATCGCACAGCCATTCTCTCGGTATACAATAACCGTTGTCACAGCGGAATTCGTAATCGTGACAATAGAAGTTGTCTGCACAAAAACTTTTCAAAAGTCTGCAAGACCCCCTTGAACCACACTTTTGACTGGTTTCTCGGATAAAAAAACGTTAACAAACCGCAAGTTTTAGCTTGCTCGTCGCTTCCATCGGCGCAGTCCGGCACGCCGTTGCACACTTTGTCAAGTGCAATGCATTGCTGGCCACTGTGACACTGAAAGTTCCCGTAGCAGTGCAGCTTGTCTGAAAATGAATAAAGAACCGTCTGTTTCAGCAATAAAAACTCGGTAAACCTAACAACACAACATAAAACCTGAATATAAAACCAAAGCATAAAACCTCAAGATAAAACAATACCACAAAAGAGCTCGTCTGATGCGTCGCTGCAGTCCTCTATGCCATCGCAGCGTTCCCACGGATACAAGCACGTCACTCGACTGACACCGTTGGCACATTTGAACATTTCTGCAAAAGTTTAGCAGTTTGTGTTGATGCCATTGTAGTTATCAAGTTTCAAAATTCAGAAGAATCCCAAAAAATATATTCACCGCCAGAGCATGTTGCGTCATTATTTGATTTGAGCTGGCCGGATGTCGGAAGTAAAAGTGACACAATGCTGTTGGTTGTTGACGTTGTCGTGGTAGGCAACGTGGTTGTGCTTGTTTGAACGGGTCTTGTTGCTTGTGTGGTCACTGTTGAGGTGCGTGTGGTTGTGCTGGGTGTTTCAGTAATTATTGTGGTAGGTTGCTGCTTTGTTGCCGTTGTGGTCTCCATTGTGGATACTTTCGATGCCCCATTCAACTGAGTTTTCAGCTTCCAAATGCGCGCTGCAGCCCAACCAGGATTCGTTGCGTTGTTACGCTGTTGAAACAAACCCCCGCTGTCATCTTCTTGCTGCTGTGGTTGCAGCAGAGGTAGGATGGCTGGAATAACTGCGTTACATGCATTAATGACTCGCGCAAATGTCTGTTGGTAGTGTTTGAGATTTTTCTATCTAAACTTCCACTGTGGTGTGCTCTGTTTCTTTGTTTTTTTACAGTTACAGCTCCACCAATTTCGGTACGTCCGAACATCTGAACACTAACCATTGATGAAGACCAGGCTGAGCACAAGCAATATGAGCAACAGTATGGCGCTGTAGAACACGCAGACACGCCCGCGGTCGTGTCTCTCTGGGTAAGTGAAGCCAAGTTCTCTGCAAGGAAAAACAAGAAATTCACCCCCAAATGTCAAAAGTTATTCGCACTCGTCGGTTGAAATTTCGAAATTACCCTCTGTTAGGCTCAATTCATCAAGAAAACGTTCTTTATCAAAAAAGTGATACGCACGGATGAAACATGTATGCGACCCTGAGTGTGATCAATAAATCACGGTCGTGTTGACTGCAGATTTCGCAGTGGTGCACTGACCGCTACTTACGGCACGCATTTTATTGCTGCGTTCATGCGATCACGTCAACTCAAAGCTCACGTGAAACTGCCCGTGAATAACAAACAATGAGACATTTATTCTCGAGAGGGTTTACGAACGCTGCCAAGATGTGTGCTGCGTGTCTCACAGATTATGTTCGTGCATAATCTTGCGCACAAGGGCAGTGAAACGGTGAATAATACGTGATGAATTATGAAGCATGAATAGTTCTTTTAAGTTTAATGACGAGAAATGACTGCGATCACTACACGTGCAAGAAATCACCTGAATAAAATATCAAAATCTATCTGGTGGAGAATCATAACGACCAGATCAAATATGTAAGTTGACGGCCAAAAAAAACATTGCAAAACGGACTGAAACCGACCGTAGTTTCTTGGCCACCGGTGAATTGACGAGCATCGCATAATACGTTGACTCTTCGGAAAGCCAATTCTTCGCATTCAGTACATACCGAGATTGCGGTTCTTGTTTGGCAGTGTCAATTGTTAGGCCAAGTTTGTTCAGATGAGATCGGCGGACCGCAATGTTGGCATAATGCTGCTCAGAGTCACGTTCGTGGCAGCCTGCTGGCACCGCATTGTTTTCGTTGAGTTTTAACGATGCTGCATCCAGAATACCGTCACCGACTAGATCACAGTAGTAGATCGAATTGCGTTTCAAACCTATTGAAAAAAAAGAATGTTCAAATAGATCAAACGTAAGGTAGTCATGAACATTCACGCACTCAAAACCTCCGTGCACCATCAACAGTTGTCGTGAACTAACCATACACTAATAATGCACACACGTTTACATGTTTGTTGAATACAGATCTTGTAAGTTTTGTCGTTTAGCCGGTTATGTGCTTTGGCGATGCGCAAAAAAACTTTACAAAGGTGAAAAAGAAGAAAAATGTTGCGTTTAAAACTCGACAAGGTCACGTAATTCTGTAAAAAACGTTGTTCAGAAAGCGACCCACCGTAGTATGCATCGTTGTTGGCTAATTGGCTGCACACGTGCGTTCTGTCGCAGCAAGACGCACTTGATGGGCACGCTCTGCTGTTTCTGCTGCTGTTATGTCGGAATGTAGCCTCGTTTTCAGTGTCTGTATTCGTGGTGGCCGTTGAGTAGTAACAAAGTTCGCTGGCAGACGTAACAGCGGTATCATCGCTTTCTTGCGCGTTGTCCTCGATGTCTTTATTTTGCGTTTCTTGGTCTTCATCCATAACAAAGACTGCGTTATCGGCGCCAAGGACGTTCACGTAATCGTGTTTGTTTTCATCGTCTTCAAAACGAACATTTTTCACCTGTTTCACTTTGGCGTTCGCTTTCGTCGCTGTCTTTGTTCGACGTGACTGGTTTGCATCATTAGCAATTACGTGGGCCGTCCGAAGACGTCCGTTTAGGGCGAGTTTCAAATGATCGACATTAGTATCGATGAGATCAACAGTGACTCGATTGGTGACTAGGTTTTCATAGACTGCTTGTTGTTGACTGTTGACTGTGCTGCAGGTTGCCACTTCATCAAGCAACAAGTCAGCGTACAGCAACTCTGCCGTGCGCTCGATGTCCATTGAATCCGCCTAAAATTTAGGTTGATAGAAAAAGCTGTGAATTGTGAAAACAAAGCTAAATTTCAGCGAATTTACCGGTTGACATCGACATGTTGCATGGTTGTCAGGTGGCAGAGGCATTGCTGATGTGCTGCTTTCTGATGACACCGAAATTGCACTGTGACTGCTGCTACTGACTGTGCTTCTTATAGACTGCCTGATTCTACTCTTTGTTGTTCGTCGTCTCTGATCGAAATCACGCTCCTGCTGCTGCCAGCGTCCATTATTGTAACGTTCCCAGAAACTTTGCACCCACCGCGAAAGCATCATGCTGCGGATAACTGTCTGCAATTTTAAATTTGCTTGAGACAGACAGACTAATCAGCCGAAAGTAACACGTACTGTACATGTCATGTCCACAAATCATGTCGTTTTTATTTGATGGGAAATGATGTTTTTTAAAGAATGAAAAACGGCATACAATATAAATGGCAACAACAAGTAACAGTAGTTGAGAAAACTTATAAGGGGGACACCACATGCATAGCCTCTTTCTCTGCCTACATGTGTATGTGATGTTCTTTGAAGTTGTTCTGTCGTTTGAAATTATAACAAGCGGATCGTTTTTTCGCATAACTCGGTGGGGGAGAAAACAACGGAATCAACGACACATGACCTTCTGAGGCAGTTGTTTCTATGAGCGCAAAACCGAAAGTTAGTTGCTCTGTTCATGGACGTGAATTGAGGAGTCAAGGATGATTTTTTGTTTATATGTGAAAACCGAAGTTTAAATTGGAAAATTTTGAATGGACACTTTCATGAGTGCGTGTTTCAAATGAACTCAGCAATATTGTACTTTCAAAAACAAAAAAATCCTTTTGAAAAACATCTATAATTTAGTTGCCATTCACATATTTCTTCAGAAACAGACGAAGATTCTTTTTCTGTATAAGATGGCTTCTAACAAAAGTGGCGAGGTTAAAAATTTCACTTTCCGAGGTGGCACAAAAACTTGTCCGCTCGTTGGAGGTTGCAAATCTGATAACACCAAAAGCGATGACTTTCGGTTCACATACTTTTCCGAGCTCCGCAGATAAACAAGAGACAGTTCTAACCTACCAAAGATATTGAGTATTGAGCGTCTCGTTTGCCAAGTGTGGAAATAACATGTGACCACAAGACACGGATCAGAACAAAGAAAAGGAAACGGTTTTCACTTTTCCTTTTCTATTGATGAGATAGCGTTAAAATGAACTGGATGTATTTGAAAAAAGTGGACATAACCGTGCAAATGGGCAGAAAACACACGGCCGAGAAAGTGCGTCTGATTGAAGGTCAAATGAATCAAACCCACCGCGCGCGTAACAGTGGCAAAAATTAGCTGCATGTGGTCGCGGCCAGCAGCGGTCAAAGAAAGAGAAAACACGCGTTACAGATGTTAGAAACGTAAAAAGGTGCAAATTATGTGCTGTTGTTCAATATTTCTGAGAAAAACACGTGAGTTACCTCATGGGTCGCCGCATCAAAAAAATCTTGTAAATCAAAAACAGCCACCAAGCAGACGTATTGTTCTGGTGGTATTCATAAACAAAGCTGGAATTATCAAACAGACATACCGTTTCGCAATCTCACATGCACATGAGCGATGGACAATTTCAAACATCGTTGCAGTGTTGTTCTCAAATTTGAATATCGCACATGATGTTACCAACACTAACGAAATGAACGAGATACTGCAAGAAGTCAGCGCCAAAACAATCGTGGCGATACCGCAGTAGAGGACTGAAATGGAATTGCCTTTGATGCACGACTAGCACGACTAGCGGGCACGAGAGAGAAAGAGTGAGAATCACTCTTTTTGAGAGTGCATCGTTTTCGCATGTTCATCTATAAAAATCTATTTTCTCTGATAATCTGCAAAGAATTTCGCAGAAGAAAGAGTGAAAGGCGATTGTTGTTGCAAGGTCGTTGCACGATTGGACGCATGCGCCAACGAACGTGGACAGCCGAAGACTGAAGATAAATCAAAGTGTGTCTGCTGTGCTGTTGGCTGTTACACGCGCGCACGCACACGCTCCCGTTGTTGTGCTGAGACACACGTTGTGTTGCATCAATTCAACACTTTGGTTTTTTTATCATGAAGAAACAATTGGTGGCAGATTTTTTGAGGCACCACCTGGTGCCGGGTGGTGATGTTCAGAAAAGGGTGGAAAAAACGGAGAACCTCGGTGTTGCACGCTTGTTGATAAACCTGAAGCAATTTACTGTATTCTTCAAAAGGATCGCAAATCTGGTGTTCTTGTTTTTGTAGACGTTGAAAGTGCGAACATTTTTCTTTCGTACTGAGCAATTTGTGTGCATTTTTACTCATATTTGTTGAAATTCTCGTGATCCGTGGAGAGTAACTCTGCAGGCAACGTTTCATAATAATTTTATTGCCCGAACCAAATGAACGACTTTGCCATTGATCGCAGCTGTGACACAAATGTTCGACGACGAAAAAAACGACTTTGACACACATGTATGGAAATTTCTCGGCTACCGTAGTCGTTATTGATGAAAAAGATTAGTTTGTAAAGTCATCAGCGCAGGAGGCACGACGAGAGATACACAGACTCAAGCTCTTGTGCGGTTGACAATATTCCAGTGACCGCTTCTCAATTTGGACAAAACCGTATACTTTGTTTTGTATAATCCACTGAAGTTAATGATCCGTGGCTTATATTCCACCGTGAAAACATGGGAAAATAAATAAAGCTGCGTCGACTATGGACCGTCATGCACAAATGACACACTTCACAAGACGCGTTGTTTGCTTGTTGGTTTTTATGCCACTTGATCAATAGCATCAATGTTTTTCGACGCATTTATTCCAGTTTTGCAAAAAATACCTCCTGAGACTGACTGGTGAACTTTAGGCGGGTCAATTATTATGAAAGTAAACACGACTGTGGCATTATTGTTTAGTTCGTTACTTTGAGTGGAATCAAACATGATGTGAATGCCTTACACGTGTGACGTAGTGGTGTCTGGTGGTCTCAAAATGATCAAAAAGTATAAAAAAAATCATTTGGTATGTAAAAATGGCATGAAAACACATTTAATTTTATTTAGTAACACAAAGAAATAATTAAGTTGAAAGGATTTTGTGTCGGAACATCATCGTTTATTGATTTGTGTAAGTGTCGAGGGTGAACTCGTATGTATGAAGTGAAACCATGCAAATTGCCAGTCGCTCGCCACACACACTGTTTCAACTGCCATTTTATCCAAAAGCTAAATTCAGCTTTTGGTTTTCACTGATTTTGGCTCCAATATAATACCTTTTATTTTGGCCCCGAGACTCAATGCGCGCAGACATGATAGATAGGTATGACTTATTATTTTAAACCTGTCCCACTGAAATGACGTCATGTGCCGCCAAACATGCGCTTGCCGTTCACTGCAAACCAGACTTTCCGTTTAGCCGGTTTCTTCCCGCAAACAAATGGTGAATGTCGAATCAGTCACACCAAACTGACATTTTAGTGCCTGTACTTTGACAAACGGGCGTTTTTAAAGCAAATGACGTCATTTTAGTTGGGACACGTTTAAATAAATCCACAATACTATGTTGTGTTGTATGGTACTTTTTTTAATATTAATAGGGCCGAGTCACACAGGCTATTTTGAATTGCGACGTAAACGATTGAAATTAGATTCCTTGCTTGCGACGTCTGCAACTCATTGAGCCGCAGAACTCAAAAATTGATGTCATTATGCGGTGCATTACCAACCTGAAAAATAAAAAGAAACATGTTTTTCACGCTGCCTCCAGTCTAGTTACGGTCTCATAACTGTAACTTTTCAAAGTCAGTCAGACTGAAAATTCCTAAAATTGCAAGTTCTGTTCTTTATTGGACCTCAATTATCATATACCAAAGTCGCATATTTCAAGAAAAGGAGTCGGACGGAAACTAGCTGCAAGTGTCATTTGCGACTTTTTGTTACTATCTGATAAATCGCTTTTTCAAGCGTAAATTGGCCACTCGAGTTGTAGAGCTTATTTGTCTTGTAAAATTTTAGATAAAATGGCTGATAGCTCTCTTGTTTAAAAGTATATTTAAGTGATAAAAAATGATTGTTTTTTTGCGATAAAACTGAAAAAAAAGTTATTGAGTTTCCACAAAACTGAACGTGTATGTTTCCGTAAAACGGCTGAAACAGCATGCAAAAATTATCTTTTTTACGATCTCTGCCACATAACATGCTGTGCCGCTTTTTCGTTCAATATTTTAAAGTGAAAATTAAGTCGATGGACTAAATTTTTAAAAAATATTATTTTAGTTTCTGGTCTAGGTTCAAATGGTTGGTCATCTGCCGCACTTCAAAGTTTCACCTTCTAGTTTTGGTGCACCCTCCAAGTGAGGTACCTACTTTTCGCATTTCACAGCAAACTTTATGGCTTTACGTGCGGTTTTAATTTCGGAAAACCGTAGAATTACAATGTTTGAAAAGCCAGAGATCCAGTTAGCAGTGCAATACAAACATTGTGTAAACAGTGAATTTAGCACAAAGAAGCTGCTAACACAGCTCAACAGCTGATTCTGTTTGCGCAGCTGTATGGACAAGAATGGTCGCGCAAAAAAATACTCCAATTTGAAAAGAGAACATCGGATTCAAACTGTTATTCACAAACTGTTAACCAGTTATTCAGAAAAATGAACCTCAAACGCATTCACACCTGACACCTATTGTCATGTGCCAGTTTGTTCATTCAGTTGATTGAGTGTTGAAGTGAGTAAATGATTGGCTGCATGTTTTGTGAAACATATCCGTGTGGCGGTCTGGTGGATCATGGCAAATCTACCGCTCTGTGGTTAGCACGCATTACGGTAGCTTGCAGAATCTTTACCACATGTCGTCAAATAGAGGCAGATTTATCACGTTCCACCACACCATCGCACGGGTGTGATCTGAATCAACTGGTCCCTTTTTCATCTGAATCAACTCAATTTTCATTGATCTCTATTGCAAACAATTTATTTTCAAACAAACAAACACTTCAATTCGCAGGTGTGCAGACGGACGGCCATGCTCGCTCGGTCCATGCAAGCACTCGAGTGCACGCTGATCGTCGTTTTTCAGTCTTGCATTGCACAAACGACATCAAACAATGCCCCCGCAGCTGCTCAAAACGGCGCGAAATTGGTCATGGTTCAAGTGGTGCGTTGTGTTGTTTGTGAAAAGTCAGTTTCAAATGAGACGATTGGACGAATGCTGAGCGTGGTTTCAGGTTTGGCGCCATGGCGATCGCACGCCGACGTTGCAGTGGCCATCAGACAACAGCACCTGGCTGCTGGGACTCGGCAGCTTGACGCCGGTTCGTTGGTGGTGATGCTCGTGGTGGTGGATTATCAGTAGAGGTGTTTTGATTGTAAACAACAAAGAGTCAACATTGTTTAGTTCTCTGTATAGCTGGGAATGTCGCAGCAGTTACTGTTCGGCTGTCAATTGCGTAATCGGTATGTCTGTCGAACGACGAATGACAATAATCTGCTGGATACGATCTACAACAGCACTCAGGTGAAAACATGAACAAAACATGCTGCTAACAGCAAACTGTTCACTGCAAACTTGACCCTTTCGTACAGCTGTCAGCACGCAGCACGGACGTCAACCGAGCGCTGCAGTCTGCGCTGTCCAATCTCGCTGGCATGTACCCGTACGGACGTCCTGGCGTCACAATTCCCACTCAGGGTTCAGTGTGGCCTGCAGCCTGGCAACCGATTCCCATTCGCTCAACGGAAGGCGCACAAGATGCGGTTTGTGTCCTTTATACCACGTTTATTATTAATTTTTCCTGTCCGCTGATTTGTCTGCAAAGGTAATACAAAATGCTGATGAAGTTACAGTCAGCTATCAGGGTGGATCCACCTTTATTTCAGTTTCATATCCTTTTTTATGCTACGTAGTTTCTCAATTGTGGCAATTGCACGAACTGCAAATTGCTATGCAGCGCGTTATGTTGTTCATTTATTTACAGTTGCTTTCAACGGCTGTATGCCCAACCGCGGACGCCGAACAACAGCGATTCTACGGACAGATGGCAAACTACAACGTTTCAGAAAGCGAACGGGTATGACAGAAATATTTCTGGCTACACAAAAGTTTTATTTCTGAAAAACGGAATTATTTCATTTTAGGTGTTCCTTGAATTCTTAGCTAACCGAACTGGGTTGGTGAGCCTTGACCTGTCCGGAATCGCGTTCATCTACGACACGTTATATGTCCAGGTTTGGTTTCAGTTTCTCCACGGTTGAAAACGCGCCACGCAAATCCCAGTTTGTTCAACTTTCAGCGTTTATACAACCGTTTACCGTCGTGGGCCACGCCGGGGGTGCTTGAACGAGCCGAAAATCTGACACGCACTTTTTGGACGGAATGGTACTATTTTCTCGGCAATAACACCAGATGGCCGGTGCTTCGCGGAGGTGTGTCAGACTGTAACTTCAAAAATTATGTACTTTTTTACACCAAGAAACAGTAAGCAACTGCATAAATTCGCGCGAACTTATTATCTCGTGACACGTATGGTCAATAATTTAGTAGTAATTGAGTTTTGTAGCAAATGTTGTTACCAATAACCATATGTTTTATGAGCACAGAAAATGTGACGTTTTTTCTGCCTGCAGGTTTATTGCTGGCAGAAATCATCAGTCACATGGATCAACGCGTCAACTGTTTGGTCGGCAATGGCACATGCGGTGGCGCGCTCTATTACGCCTACTCTGCTGTTGGGATTTTTGTTTTTTTTGCTTCTTTTAGAACTGAATTCAACGCGACAGTCCAATGTAAAACATCAGAAGTTTTGAAGCACGAAGCAATCAGGATTGAGGAATTGCTGAAAAAGAGGCGCCAACCCCAAAAGGCTACTTTGGTGCAGTGCCGTTCTATCCAGTGTGTGTTAATTGACATTTATGCAGCATGACACGAACGTGATCGCGTTGTTGTCAACGTTGGTCCCGTTGAACAGTGTGCTCAACAATTTTCAACCTCACTACACAGCCGCCGTCATTGTGGAGTTGTGGCAGAACAGTGATGCAACGTTCGATGTTGAGGTAAAAGAGGCATGTTCACTGTGACTGATGTGGCCGGGCATTTTACGTTCGCAGTTAGTTTATGACTAAACAGACAAACAGAGCTTATGGTACTCAATCTGTCTGTCAATTCATTGACATTGCAAATGACGTATTGGCCAAGATCGCAAGTTCTATTCTGACATAACCAACAAGTTGCAATGACAGGTGCTGTATCGATCAGGCCCGGACGCCACATACTGGCAGCCGATCACGACGCTCATCGGCGAATGTCCGACGACAGGGCGGTGCCCGTTGGAGGTGTTCAGGGCACGCAGCAACGTGTACATTCCGAGCGACTGGCTGCAACAGTGCAACAATGCCAGTGCAACCAATGACCAACAAAATGCACAGTCGTCTGGCAGAAGAGTCATTCGAAGACAGTCACCTGATTTCTGGTCGATTCCGTGATATAAAAAAATTTTAATTTTTAAAAAAGCACAAAGATTTGAAGAACTGTCACACCAAAAATTAGTGAAGCACTCAGATTTAATGTTCAGTATTTATTGGACATGCGACATCATGCCCAAGTGATGCAAGGAGACACTGCCACACCAGATTGCTATCACTACCACCTGTTATCAATGCTGATTTCCTGTACCATACGTTCGTATATTGCTCCGCAACGTACAATATCGCCAAAGTTGTGATAAAACAAACACCAGCATCGTGTTCGTTCTTTCGTTGACAGGTCGTTTCCAGTCGTGTGGTGGCGCTGATCAATAATAACTTTGAAGTATATGAAAAAAAAACTTCAGTAAATAGCGAAAACTGATGTGCATCTTTGTCAGAAGTTGACCTTCCCACCAACAATGCGCTGCTGCACGATCCGCGTGCGCTTCTGGTACGCCGTGCTGGGCGCGCTCATCGGCCTCTCAGCAGCACCATGTTTTGCGTTCGTGATGCACAATCTGAACGCGACCGTCTGGGCGTGCGTCAGCGCCGTGTTCGCGTTGCTGTGCGTCGCGTTGCACTGGCACTACTGGCGACAGCGCTTCGACGTCTCCTCGGTTCGGCGGCTGCACGCGATTCTCTTGATTGGTTGGTGCAAGATAGCGGGTAACCTCACACTGGAAAAGGCGTCTCTTTGTGGTGTACCACCATACCGTTAGATTGACAAATTACGTCGCAAGAAAACAGTACAGTGGTGTGTACAAAGCTTCGGTACTAATCGTGGTATGCCTCCATAGTCGATTGTTTTATCACGGTCATTTTAAGAGACTAAAAGGACACCTGCTTGCAGTTGGTGTTGTTTTGTTTTCCAACAATTGCCAGACTCTCACAGGTTGCTTCGGCCAGCTTGCGGGCGCCTGCGCGTTCGTGGCGTACATTTCCGTCGCTGCCGCACTTGGCCAGGGCATCAGTGGCGAGGCAATGTACAATGTAAAGTGTTCTGAGTTTTTTTGGATAGCCTAAGTTTCGATAAAGATTCTTTCTCACAGGAAAACTTCTGGATCGCGTGTGTGTGGGGCTGGATGACGTGGAAATGGGCGTTTCAGTTGTTCTTCTGGGCGAGACGCTACAAACGCGAAATGCTCAGAATCAGGAATCAAAGCACCGAAGCGAAGTAGGTCAACAGCAGGGCCACAATTCGGTGTAAGCGTATGCTTCACTTTGCTTTTCTTTCGAACTTGCTTGACAGACACAGTAGGTTGTTTTGAGCGTCCAAATGTCAAATTGTGCATTTTCAAAGCATTTTAGGCTGTACGGTACTGTGATGGACCAATCATAGCAAAAGAACTGAAACGTGCGGTCAAGAACTTCGATAGTAACTGTGATTAAAAGACATTGCAACACAACTGCCAATTTTTGCACGTTTGCTTGAATCACATTTGCTCACTGGTTAGTTCATTTGTTTGCTACAACATTCGTAATTCTGCAAAAAAAACACGAAACATGGTGATTGATTTTGTACAAGGCAGGAAAAATCAGTAAATTATCAGAAATAAGGGCAGAAAGAGACCATACAAATCAGAGATCCATCACTCCGAAACTGAAAAAACAAACAAACAACCAGTGGCAGCAGCACCACAATTTCGAATGACAACCCTGAATGAATTTGAAACTCGCAGACAGCGATAGCAAGCCAATGATCACTGAGTGTTGTCGGGTGCAGCAGGCGCCAGCCACGCGTGCAACGTCGGCACGCAGCGAGCAGCCTCCAGCATGCACAGCATTTGCCGCAGCGACACGCGCAGCGAGTGTGCAGTGTGCAGCGACCGTTGCAACACCAACAGCTCCGTGATCACCGTCGTGTAGCTCGTGTGGTCTGGCGTCCACTGACCGAAGTTGGACAGACGCTGCAATGAAATAACGTGACCGTGAAAGTACTTTCATGGTGTTGTAGCAATTCAAAATTGCTGAAGTGACTCGTGTCCGCGACAGACGACAAAGCCACTCGCGCAATTTTGAATCGCCTTGTCGCATCAAGCAACGCGTGCGAAGCAAAACACAAAAAAAGATAACCAAGCTGTTACAAGAGACTTGAAAGTACGGTTATCATGTTAACCCATACATGGTCACTGAGCAATCACGCAATTGTAGTTGCTGATTCCGACATCAGTATTACCAAACAGCACGAACCAGCACAGCAGCGATCAGCGCCGCTTTCCTCAGGAGCACGTCTCGCGGCGGCATCGGTTGTTCGAAGTGCAACGGGAACGCGGGCACAAAGTGCCAGGCACCGGGGTACAACTGCCAGGCAGGCGCACCGGCACGTTGCAGCAGCGCATCCAGGTCGGCATCCGCTGACAGGGTGGCGTCGTGACGGCGTCGCTGCACGATGTGCGCCTCTGGTTGGGTGTAGAACACTGCCTCGGACTCGGCGTCGCACAGTGCCGCTGTTGCTGGCGTTGACCGCTGCAAACTGGTGCATTCGTGCATCTGCGAAATGTGCTTCATTCGAGACGCTCATTGGTGACACCAGCAACTGCGGAGTGGGTCAGAACAGAATCCATCCAGAAAACTGAATCTACAAGTGTTGTTTCAGGGGTTCAATTGTTCACCCTTCTTCAGCAACGCAGTTCACAACCCGAAACCAACCGATTGTTGCGATGTGATGTTGTTTTGTTGTTCACTTTGCTCGCTCGGTGCTCCGCTGACGTGAGATCGGTTCAGCACATTGATGAAGTCCTGAAACGCTTCGCCTTGCTCTTCCATGGGCTGCTCAGTTGCTCGATGGTTGACATTCGCTGCGTCAGACTGTTCTGGTTGTTGATGTCGCTGTTGATGAGCGAGCGCTGTGTCGAGGCGTCTGAAAGAAATGTACAGTTGCTTCAGTGGGAAAGTGTTGGTGTCTTTGGACTAAAACTGCCTGCTTGCAGGAAACTCGACAGTCTCCCCCCATCCGTCACAGCTTCCACAAACTGCGAAACGTTAACGAACGAACTCGATCAGTTGTTTCGCAAAGTTGTCATCGTTTGAAATTTTTCGAACGAATCGCTGATTGGCTGTGATCTTCGATGGACCACCGTGCATGACGAGCATCAGGGACGGTGAGGAGCTGAAAATAAAAAAAGGCGAACTGAATGATTTCAATGATTTGCAGCGGAGAAAAACAGATGTGAGATGCTTGGCGAAAGGAAAAGCGCAATCGAACGTGGTGAAAGTTTGAAAGTTCAACACTTGCCGTGGACGACTGAAATGCAAATTGCCAAACTCCACGATGTCGCCAGCCTGGAACAGCACAGGAAATAATGTAACAACACAGCCTTGACATTTTGAAATTCAAAAACAACCTTGACATCGGCGAACTGTTCTACCCAGTTGTCATAGACGAATATGTCAACACTGAATTGGCGTGTTTGCAAATCCAGTTGGCGGTCATACTGTCCATTGTACACGGCGCACACGAGCTCGTTGTCGGTTAAGCGTGCCACTGACGTGGAGTCACTCAAACAATAATAGTGCTATTACTAAACCAAACGTCAGCTCGTAATTTGTGTGTCTGATAGCCACGATACGCTATCAATAAACAAGTGAACTCTTCAACTCATTGTGCTTTATACCTTTGTCCTATCCTAAATTTTAGTGGACATATAAAACAGACCGCGAATTTTTACTACTACCAAAGTATCGATCTTACCCGAAAACTCGCAAAAAGAACGTCTATCAATACTTAAATAAATCCATATAAATAAATCATTACATAAACTAGTCCCATACCAGGATAGCTTCGTAGCATCCCAGCATCGTGCGATCAGCTTTTGCTCATCACGATTCGGCCGAAACAGACCAATGACCTGAAGAATAACTCAGCACACTTACATTTCATAAAAAAACAAGAAACAAAAATTGCCGTGCGAAACCGCAGAACAGCGGCCTGCACTCGCGGTGTAAGTCCTCAGAGGCCACAGCAACAATAGACGCTGAACAACCAAGCATTCATGAACGCTACCAACCTGCACAGCGACATTGCCGAACGTGTTCTCAACGAGTGTCGCCAGGCTGGGCGGGGCGATGGCTGCATGGATCGTTTGGTGCTTCTGTTGCAGCTTGGCATGGTGCTCACGGAGTGTGATCAACTGCAACGGTACAATTCGTGGTGTGCCCGTGTGGCTATGGCATGAAGTGCTTGTGCATACCAAAATGCACACAACTTGAGTGCACTAAGTTCGTACTCAGCTGACCATGTTGATGTCCATCTTGGACAGCGTGAATGCTTTACTAGTGGCGTGCCGTGGCGTCGTGCTGGCGCCGTGTTCGCCAGACCACACGAGCACTTGACGGCCGGAAATGCCTGGCCAGCCGTACAACTCGACCTCGCGACCAGATTCGTTATCAGAAACAACGGTGCACTGAAGGACGAGATGAACGCGAATGAGCTGCAGTTCGGCATTTGTAGCTGCTCACAGCGGCTCCAGAAAGCAGACCTCCAAGGAGGCCAAACGCCAGTGAGCGTATCGTCGGCTAATCGCTTTAAGGGTCAGCGCTCTCTTCTGGAGCCACCAATTATCAGAACGCTAGCTTGAACGCTATCAATGGACATATCGCCATTTGATTGTAATGTGTAAGCACGTGAACATCACCAGTTTGACGTTTTCAAGATTGTTCTGCCAACCTTGAACCGATGCAGTCGCACAATGTCGCCAGCGGCCTGCACTTTTGGCAGGTCGTTTTTGTTGTCGGTGCACACGATCATGCTGACCGTGCACTCGTCTGGCAGCGCCGGCTCGCTCAACAACGCCCACAGCCGGTGCAGGCGCTTCTCACCGACGCCGTTTTCACCTGCCATTGTAGATAAACTGCCCTTTTTTAGTCTGTGAAACAAAACAAATAAATATGAACGGCGATCGGGTTTGGTTCAGATGCGGCTACATGGCTTATTATCAACCTGATGCCGTTTTGTTATTCCGCGGACTCCGAATTCCATAAAGATGACAAATTCAAAGAACTATGCCGTGCCCAATCAGCAATCAGTTTTCAATTACTGCTTCTGAGTTTACTGTGTACCTCTCCAATCGCGTTTCACAAACTCGTGGCATCGAAATGCGACCACGGTTGCATAGCAGTTGCACTTCTCAGTGTTCTTCGTCAGCTCACGTAGCAATTTGTATCTGTACAACGGCTCACTCAGTTCATCGTAGTACTCGCAGTGGTCTCTTGGATTCGGAGCATTTGATGTGCTTGCCGTCTGATCCATGCTCGTTTAATCTTACTTCAAGTAAAATACGGAGAATCAACAATGACAGATCTATGTTGTCCGTTGACTGGTGATCAGGATGTCGCAACAATCGGCGCCATTATTGAAAAATATCTGTAACTCGAATAGGCTTCGAGCATACTCCACAAAAGGATAGTGTGAATTCATTAAATGAAACTCGACGAAAAGTTTAAACATTTATTTATTTCTTTTATGCACATGCAAATATCACAAAATATGATTTCAGAATTTTACGAAATAGAAAGACAAATGGCGCACGGGAAATTGAAATTCGGCACAAATCAACCAATCGCAATCAGTACAAATCGGCACCGATAAAAAGGCAGAGACCAGCAAACAAAATCACAAATGACTAGAAATGAGCAAGTTCTTATTCTCGGCATGTTCACCTTACCATCGGTTAAATTTAAAAGCTGCAAATAAAGCACACCGAATCAGAACTGCAAGCAACCAACTCAACGCAAGCAACCCCGCCCCGAACCACCACGATCTGCGCATAACACCAAAGTGGATGATAAACTCGATGATAACCATGGAAGCATGAGAACCGAACCTGATAATGCACGCAATGCGAGCGGCGACCAAAACGATGGATAGTGAACGCTAAAAAACAACAGTATAACAATGACGGCAAAAATATGGGACTTTAGAAACTTAGGTGACAAGCCCAAGAAACTAAATCAAATCAATTACAGATGATGAACCCACGAAGCTCCTAGCTTGTCTTTGTACAACTGAAAACCCTCAAAGCTGCGCGTCATTTGTTGCAATCTGAAACAAACGAAAAAAGCAATTTCTCCTTTTTGCAAATTTTCAAAACCAACGTGCTGCTTTGTTTTCTTACCAAATCCACAAAGAATCTACAAAAAACGGCAATACGTCACACCATAAGAACAGAAACTTCAGCACACTCGACTGACGACATGGAGTTGACAATGGTAAAAAGCACGTTTTACGGCCCCTTCAAGTAACATGTTTTTTTGCCAACCGTACAATCCAGTGAACTCAATCAACGCACTCCATCTGCGGTGTCATCACCCACCTTTCGCATCGCCCTGAGCCTCTTGTCTTTCAGCCGACACGTCGTCAGCAGTCTGCTGTTGATGCTGCTCAACCGACACCAACAACGGACAGGCGTTCTCAGTGTTCTGCTGCAGCATCTGCACAATGAACATCGCAGTCTCCTTGCTCGCCCAGTACTGCAGGTGTGCCCGTACGAACGCAACGTACATCAGCTCGGTCTTGGCGCGCGGCAGCACGTAGTCCAGGCGGTGCGCTAGTTCTGCGCGAAATGTGAAATATTGCGCAAATGATTGCAAGCAAAATCAGCTGC